>SMLS01071275.1:0-108223 GCA_004785975.1 Popillia japonica | reverse complement strand
TTTTTTTCTCTGAGTGTACTACATCTAGTGCTTGCACACAAAACCGAATTTATTCCATCACGATTTGGATAACATTGACTTTCATATTTCAAACAGCAATTCCCAAAAAACGTATAAATTTTTGGTTCCTTTGCATAAATATTCTTAATATGTATACCTACATTTACAAATTACTACTTGTATTTTAATAAAGCAATCTACTAATAAATTTTGTTGCATTGTGTTGAGTCTGCACTTTCCAAGTCTGAAATAACTTACACAGTTAAATGTTCATATTCGTACGTAATGGTAAAAAGGTGATGTTTTGGTCTGTGGTCGGTCTTATTATTAGTTAGCGGTAATGTAAGTAAATGTGTACTTTTTAACGAAATTAAATCTGCTTCATTTATTATACATCCTATATTAAGTCTCGTTTTGCAGATGTTGAATTTTTTATAGATTGCAGAAAGATAAATCATAGACATAATTCAACTTATAATTAAGACATTTCCTATAATCTACTGAAAAACAACATATGCTGTTGTTTACACAGTAATATCATACGCACGGTATGGTTATTTTATAAATGGAATAATTTAAAAATTAAAAATACAAGTTTGTATAAAGAGAAATTTCAATACTATAAACCAAAGTTCTGAGCATCTCTGCTGATATAGTTATATTGTGTGATAGATTTCTTCAATTCATCATGGTATTAGGATTTGTTAACGTACTTTTTCTTTTATGTACATATTACCATAACCAAAAATCGGCTGTATTAATATCTGCCGATCTGGGGAGCCAATGCATGGATTGACAATATACGGAGAGGCACTTTCCTGCATAAATATGATGTCTTCAATATCGTGTTCTTGCAAAAATGGTATTGCACAATCGCCAAGCATATTCAAATAACGCTGGCCAGTTACCGTAACTGCCCAGGTAGCAGACTGACGTGAAAATGACGTGAATATTTGGAGAAAAATGGATGACGACGTCGATACACCTATTATCGACCAAAAATGAACGTCATTTTAATGACTAAATAAATACGTCTTTAGTTGACGGCGAAAAGACGTGAATTCGACGTTATTCCTATTTGTTGTTAACAAAACGAACTATGTTAACTAGGCCCATCACCTATTTATTTTTATAAATATTTATAATCAGTCTATTTGATTTAAAATTGAAACATAATCGACCATATATCTATCTTATTATATAGACTAATTTGTACCTAATTATCTTTTTTCTTTTTATACATATTTTCTTTATACCTATAAAAACCTATAAGTTAATTTAAAAAAATGTAAGTACCTACTATGTAATTTTATGATTTTATACCCAAAGCCTTTGAATAGCGCGCTCAAATTCCCACCATATTCCCGTTGATTCTCGCAAAGGACGTGGTTCTAGACAGCTCTAGATGGGTGTTCAAGACAACCAGGCATTCTGCTATTTTACCGTTTCTCATCGTCTGCCATCGTGTAAAGTGTGTGCTTTGTGTAATTGTTGAAAAAAACGAAATCGTAACCAAGAGTAGGTGATTTATTCTTTTTAACTATGTCTTTTGCAAGTACAGTTTTTAACCTTACTTTTCGTATTGTCTTTTGAAAGTAGTACAATTTATTGTTTTATTGCTGAAAATGTTAGAGCTAAATGCATGGGTATTACCATTTGAACTGTCTTGCGAAAATACAGTTTATGTTTCTTTTCCTTTAATCCATTCACTGTATACATATTATATTATACGAATGTAAGTCCATAATTGGCAAGATATTAAGGTAAGATGGTTTGCTATAGCTATATGTGTAATAAATTAGTCCATATATTATTTTTGTTTGATTTGCCCACCTTATATACCTATGTGACCAATAGCAAAGATTTGCACACCAAAGAGAATGATTCTCGTCCGAGCGCACAGTGAACATAACAAAGTCCAATACAACATTACTGAATCTTTTGTAGTAAATACATTGGCACAAAAAAACTACATATTACAAACTTCTTTATTTCCCAATTGTACCATTGTGTTTACTACAAAAAAAACTCTGTAACGCCGTATTGCACTGTGTACTACGTTCAATATGCACCTGTTCTTATTAAGAACATCACCACAACGTCATTCATAAATGGCAAACGACGTTTGTACGACGTCCGAAACTCACGTTTGTACGACGTCGGAAACTTACGTTTATACGACGTCCGGAAATGACGTCGATGGTCTGTGACATTATGATGTCTTTTTCGCGTCTTAAAGTCGTCGCAGCATTGGTACAATCGACGTAAACAGTGACTAGATATCGACGTTTTTGTGACGTCAGTCTGCTACCTGGGTGGGCTTGTCCTTTCATTCTCAATCTGTTCAAAACAATGGGTCGCATTTAAATCGTGAAGTGAGTTGAATTGACGCTTTTGTTTGTAGGGCGAAATCTTTTCTTTTGATTCTATTAGCTTGTTTTAGTTTAAATAAGCACCTGATCTCACATGGATACATTTTAAGAATTCGTCATAAGTACAGCTGTCTTACTTAATTCCAAACGTTCAGCTATTTTATTGACACTAGATGTTCCATATTCGATTTCATATGCTAAAACTTTAGTAAAACATGACTAAAACCAGTGATGACAGAAGGTTTTCCTGATTTCTTTCTAAGCATCACAGAACCAGTTACTTCAAATTTTGCTATGAGTTTTGGGAAAATACTCAAACATAGGCAGATTTTAAACCATTTAATGTACGAAATCGTCTTCAGTCTGCCATAAATCTCCGTCCACATTTATAATAGCATTGAACGAATCCAATGCCAGTTTGCAGAGATAAAACCATTCCTTTCTACAAATAAATCCTCTTCCAACACGAACAAGCGGTGTAATATGACACCGACAACCTTATAACATACACGTGTTTGTAAATAAGTTTATTAGTATATGTATTTTTATGAGCTATTGTACTTATTTTATTTTTCTGATATTTTTTCCACTTCTAGGTCAATTACAACACTCTAATTTGAATAAAGGTCAAATTTATTCCAAAATCTTTACAATATAATTTGGTTTTCGATACAATTTCGTCAGTGGAATAAGTGACATTTAATTCGTGTCAAATAATAAATAAATAATTAGCCATGCCTATCAACAAAATTATCTACAGACAAAGAAATTTAGTGATATATAGGATTATGTTTACAATATAGTGGAAATTAAAGATAATAATTTAATAATTTAATTTTATTAAAAATAATAATTTTAGATAATTTAAGATAATTTTGAAATGAAATTTATAATCATAAGAATAATGATCCTTATATCAATGTATTTTTTCTGTCAAGCTCAAACAATTCTGTTCAAGGACTAGGGAAAAACATGGCAAAAAACATAGTCAAGAGCTTAATTTGACAAAATTCGTGCGTGATTTGGTGATTAAATTATTATAAATAATACTTAAATTTTCTATATCTGTTCTAAAATTGACCGCGTTATTTTCTTTTTTAATGTATATTATTTCCTATATTAATCACTTATTTCCTTTTTTTCTTATTATCCAGATAGTTTTTCCACTTGTTAGGTCAATGATAACACTTGCAATTCTAACAAAAGTCAAATTTATTCCAAAACCTTTACAAAATTTATAATCTGGTTTCAACTTCTTCTTTATTCCACTGAAACCAAATTTTGTAAAGGTTTTGGAATAAATTTGACTTTTGTTAGAATTGCAAGTGTTATCATTGACCTAACAAGTGGAAAAACTATCTGGATAATAAGATAAGTTAAAAGGTCATAAAAATACATATACATATTAATTTTTCTTTTTTTAAAATCTTAACATTTTCAAAATCAAAGTTATGTCGTAATTCTTTAAAATGCTTAGACAAAGCAGTTTCCGTGGTTATGTGATGCGTTACAGTGTATTGATGATTATACAGTCGTTTTTTTAAATACTGTCTAGTTTGCCCTACGTAACATTTATCACAGTCTTTGCATTCTAATTTATATATGACATTAGTTTCTAAATTTGTAAATAACTGTCTTATTGTTTGGTGTAAATGTAATGTTTATATCTGATTTTTTAATTTCGTATTTAATTTTGTCACTTAAGTCGTTGATGTATGGAATTGTGTGATATATATTACTATTTTGTTTAGTGCATGTGGTGTATATTTTATGTATTCGTTTTTTATTAGTTTCTCGTAAAATCCTTTTGGATAACTATTTTAGTCTAGAATTGATCTAACTTTGCTTAAATTCTCTTTCCTGAAATCGGGATGTGCTAATTTAATAGCCTGGTCAACTAAACTACTTATTAATTACGCCTTTTTTAAAATTTACCGAAGTGTTTGAATAGTAGTTTAGGTGTCTGTTGCTGTCTTTTAGGTACCAATTTGTTTTTATGTTCATGTTATTATGTATTATTTTAACATTTAAAAAATTTATAGAATTTTGATTTTCTTTTTCAAACGTAAATTTTAATCTATCATGATAGATTAAATAAGACAAATAAGTTTATGGTTTTGACAACCGAGAGATTATTTTCACTATAAATACTTCTATACATTTTTAAAACAGATTTAAAGGTTACTGGTTTTTTTTTGGTTTTTACTGGCTCATTACTTTACTGGTTAATTTCGTTGAATAACAGTTGTGATGTATAACAGCTGTCAACTTAATTAGCGCACCTATCTGAAGCCAAACGACAAACATACACTTAGGTATATAAAAGACAATTCTTAGCATGCTATTACTGACTCCTGAATTCTCAGGCAACTTAAAGGGTGGTGGCGGACTATGCACACTGTTTCTTATCTATATTGTGTTCTAATTGATACCATCTTCTTTGCTAAGGATGATTCATAGCTACCTAACTGACAGAGAAAATGCAGCAGCGGAAGTAGCTGAGGCCTTCATAGCAGCTTCACATCAGATTCTTATAAAATGTTTGCTACGACGGAATGCAGATGACACAGAGGTAGTCATCCACGAGGCGGCCCAGAGAACGCTCGATCAAGAAAAATGAGATAAATGGATGAAGACGGGATTTTAGTAAACGAAAAAACCGAGGTAGCTTGTTAATCAGGAGAAAAATCCCGAAAGATATTAGATATCTGCCAAATCTTTAAAACTGCTGTTTAAGATTTAGCTAACTTTCTGTGAAGAGATTCAGTTTTCGAGTGGTATGATAGAAGGAATAACTATACGCCTGCTGTTGACAACCGGCAACCATTCCATACTACAGCGTGAAAATGAGATTTTGGCTGACGCTTCCTCGCAAGACAAGTGCATGAATGACAGAATGGCCAGTTTGTATCGTACAGTTTCCGATTGCAAGAGTAACTCCGATAAATCTACTGTGCCAAGAAAACAACAAAGTCTACGAGACTCTAGGAATGAAGACTGGAAAACAAGTAAGGGGAATGCTAAATTGGTCACATGACAAAGCTGGCTTGACTAGACTCATCTGCAAAATCACAGAAGGGATGCATCAAAACCACGGTCAGATAAAGTACTATCTCGTTCTGTTTTTCATCGGTATTGTAACGCATACGTGGAATGGATAAAGTAGACTACGCGACATGCCAACATTAGAAATCTACAGAAGACGATTCTCATCTTTTTCGAATGCGGAATAACGTCATGCAAACGCTGCTGTCTGGAAACGACTATTGGCTGACATTGGTTGTCAACAAGGTAATGAAGGAAGAGAATAGGAAGACTCCTACAATGGAGGCAGCTAGTCGGGACTAAGTGTCAGGTGCCATCATTTAGTAAAGCAGGCAGCTGATCTGGGATGGATTCTATACCTGGTGCTGTGTTTTAGTGGGTCAAGCCTTCGCACTCTTGTTATCGAATTAATTGTATAAGAATGGCAGATTATTTTTTCGAAAACGTCGTGGCAGACAACGGACTACCAGAACTTTAGTCATGGAAGCATGTTGCATAGGAAAAATGCAGGTAATAGTACTTAAATAATTGGATTTGTGAAAGTTGATGGTTATATACAGTTCCTGACGAAATTATTATGGTCACTCACCTTTTTTTGCTATTTTCAAGCAAAACTCCTACTGTAACTTTTTAAAATTGTGAAAATAGCGATGGTTTTCCATATATGAAACACGAAATTCAAAATTGAGAATAGTTTTAGAGGTGTCTACATATAATAAATGTTGCCAGGTATCACCATCAGTTTTTATGAGATGTATATATGAGAGAAAATTATTCACTATTTCAAGACTGGTGTTTCTAAACTATCTACTAAATGTTGATTGTTGTACCAAGCTGCAGAGGCTCCAAATAACAAACTGAAACATCTTTAGAACGTGAAACGACTACATAAGATATCTTTTGTACTATTTTGGATGTAAATTTCATATAGAAAATGAAGCCAGAAATGAAATTATTGTTACAGCAGAATAGCATATATTTTTATTGTTTAGTAAAATAAACAATTGCGTGAAAATTATCACTTTATAAATTGGAATTAAAAGTAATGTAAAATCAAAAGAAATGAACGGAAATTTATCTGTTCAAATTTTAAAAACAGTTACCAAAACGACGATACAGTTCTAAATCTTCTTGTATTTAAAATAGTGAACTACATACACGGATACACATTATGTGTACATAAACATAATATTAAATCAAAAGATTTACATACATAATATAATGACACATGCTCATCAACAAGAACTTTTAACAACGTATCTTACGGAATCTTTATAGAACAAGAGTCTATGAATCATCGTATTACCCCATTTCTCGTCCGCATCATAGCACACATATGATATGTGATGCTACTTTTACGATATCCTTATGCATACGAGGGACGACGTTTTAAATCATCCATAGAAGTCACTCCTACCTGTCATAAATCAACCACGCTGTAAAAACAAAGCCCGTCAAAGAATTAATACAGCTCGACCCAAGGGGAACCTTTTTTGCGCTTGAGGAAAAGTGACAAGAAGCACGGAGTAAATTGGGCATAACAAACCATCCTCTGACCTACTATATTTTGTAAGACGAAACACGAAGGTGAATCTTTTAATACTCTGTTTTGGAATTACGTTTTCTCGGATAAATTGAAAGAGATCGTTGTGTGTGGTCTGGGAATCGTTTTTTTTATATTTATGTGTACGAAAAGTCTGGCCATTCCTGTACTTACACTGCAATAATGTAACTACTTTGTTTGGTATATTCATGTTTTTATCTACATAAATATTAAATGGGTACATGAATGTATGTAGTAATGAAATACGAGAGGCTTAACATTAGAATCTGTTTATTTGAAACAAGTTCTTTATAGTATTTATTATACTGCATCGTGGAAGATCAAAGAAGGAAACCGCCTCAATTTCGTAACATGTAATTCCCTCTGGATTTTAATTTTTTCCAACATTTTCATTTAGATTAGTTGTCATGACGTCATCGCTGCATTTCAAGTAATAAATGGAAAATTCTATTTCCGTATCTGCGTATGCACAACATTATTAAATTTATAATCTTACTAGATTCTATTATCGCTAGCTAATGAAAACTTTGAAATAAACAGTGTTTCTTTATAAAAATGTGTAGTGGGAATAATTAATATACAAGAAATCAAAGGTATACTGTAAACGAAGAGTAAGTGTACATATACATATAATGAAGAAACGTTCCTTGCAATAATATAAATTTTTGTTTAGCGTAAATAAAATTGAATCAATTAATAACTCTGGAAATATTTTCCTTTCAAAATTTATCCAGGTACACCACGTTAATAATTTCTTAATCATTCCCGACAAAAGTTATAGTAAGTAGAAAGCACCTTATGTCATTTAGGATTATTCTCTGAAATTTAAGTTATTAACTAATATTTGATTTAGTTTTTGACAATTTATCATAGGTACGTCATTGCCAGAATCGGGTACGAAATCACTTATATTCAAAGGAACAAAAAAAATCATATTTAGAATTTAAAAGAGAAGAATTGGGAAGTTTTCATTGAATCTTTGTAGATTTAAAGACTAACCTTGATATAATAACTCATATTACTATTAGTACTATTTTGCCCGATTTCTAGATACAATCATTTTCAACGAACAATATCCACTCAAGTTTTGTTTTATATTTTGTTTCGCCAAAATTATGGATCACGGTTTTGTGCACATTCAACGCAGTGCAAAATTACTTTTAACAATAATAAAATTGTGATTGGCACAGTTTCCAGGTTGGCCAAATACAGACCAGTACGTACAGAGCAGGACTCGAATCTTGTTCGTTGCTGGCTATTCTAGTGGACATGTTATTCGCTAAACAATTAACCGTGCTCTATTATTTACGATTTGGTAATGTGCTATCGCAGTGGAAGCAAATTTATCTAATAAAAGCTGTTATGGTAATCTTCATAAACAATATCGCTTATACTAAGCTGAGGTTGGATATGATGGTAACAGTCTGTTTTTTGTGCTGTTTTGAAACACTAATTTCTTTTGTGATGGGCAAGTACGATTATGTATGATTTGGAAACCACTACTATTGTTTTCAGAATGTATAGGTAATAAGATTTTATTTTTTTGCAATTTAATAGATTTTATTCAAATGCCAAGCCCATATCAAATTAGAAGTATTTTGTAAGCCATATGTAAGCTAACTTGCAATTTAAAATATTGTAAATTATCAGTTTCTGAATTGTTAAATCTTGTTCTCCAGGTTAAATGAGGATAACCATTATAACCGAAACCAGCAAACAATTAGGTTTCTTGTTTAAAATTATTTTATGAGCTGTATATGCTAAATCGCTAAAATTGTGGAACTATACTTATATGTACATATTTAGAACAACTTAAACATTGGATTTTATATAATACATACATATCTGTCGCGAAATGAAACAATCCACAAAAAATTTTTTTTAAATTGAAATGTCAGTTTGTTTTATATTTATTCTATTTTGCTCCAACATTTCAACATGCGCAGCTGTTTTTGCGTTATGTGGTGGACGCTATTTAAACGACTTCTTAGGCTATGTTACTTGTCCCATTACCACTGCAACTCTTGTTGTATAAGTTAGTATGTTTAATTGTGTTTAATAGGCTTGTTAAAGTACTATTTCGCCGTTTATAATGACATGTTGTAAATCATTTTGCTCCTAACAACAAATCTTAGAAGCAAATGGTAGAAAAAGAATACAATCCAAGCTTCAAGTCTCAGTTATCTATCATTTCGTTAGGTTATTGCTACTGCATCTAAGGCAATTTACAAGAACAAACTTACTCGAACTCCTCTTCCTAATCGAATTTTTGGCCATAACTCTAGATTGTTCTAGATTTGTTATATGTACCTGTATATTATTATTAAAATTTTCTGTTATAGAACATTGTGCCTTGCCCTTCTACAATGCATGGTATCAAATTGTGATGGGCTTTTTAGATTACTGTTATGTACCTATAAAATTTGGGAACGACATAAAATTTACGTAAAATAACCTGAAATCACTGTGAAAATTGCAATTTTGAAAAAACAACGAGCTAAAGTGTATATCACGCCGTTTCACACTATATTGCTTTCGTGGTATAGGGCTCCATAATCTGGAGCAAATCTTAAAGTTAAAATGTTCAAAAATGGTTTTTATAGACTTCAATAATAATATGCGACAAACATAATTTGGGTGTTTTTTATTTTCGAAACCGGCCGGAGACCTTCATGCAGGTCACCTTTTTATAGATAAAAATCTTAATAGACCATAAGAAAATAACAAGAATTATTGTAAAAGCATGACACAGTACGAAAAAACCTCATAGTTTCGGATATTATTACATTCATAGTGTTCTGATAGAAAAATCTGATAGAAACATCTTCGGCAGACCATTTGCATGCTGATAAGCATCAATATCATGAGCCACAACGTATTACACAAATCGTCATATACGTAGATACATATGTATGTTGTGTGTAACTAATGACGCAAAATAAAAAATATGAACAGTTTAGGAAGAACCAGATTATAATGTGATTAAATTTTTTACAATGGTTATCTAAATAACCCACCCTCAACCCTTACCTGTAATTTTCCAATGTAATTAAATGTGTGTGTGCGTTTTTCGTATCCAATATCCTCTTGTGCGCGTTGCAAACTCCTCCCTGCCGTTCCCAATCTTGTTTTTCTTTTTTCGGGTTTTCTTCACTGTTCACTAGTTTAATTTTGATGATTGAAGGTCTAATGGGCACTTATAAACTTTTACTTGTTTTCAAATGTTGTATTTTCGGTCAAATAGCTTTTCGTGACTTGTTTTTTCAGTCAGTCGTCAAAACTTCGTAAACAACTGTCCCCTCCCTTTTGTTTCTCCGTTTCACCCCAGGCCTACCAGTCCGTAAATTGCCAAATGTACTGCTTGATATTTTTTAAAGATGATTTTCGTAATTCCAGCTTGAATTTCATGTTTGTTGTGCCGAAATGGATGTAATTATGTATTATATGTGTTTGTGATGTGTTTTTACAATAAATTTTGAGGAATAAAATTTTTCACATTATAATCTGGGTTTTTTAATTTTTCCCCGTGCACGCCGTTGGCTAGAGTTTTTTTTAAACTAATTAACAATTACTTAATTAATATAATTGTTTAATTTAATTTAATTTAATATTTTTTTTTAATTTTAATTTAACACTCCTAACACGAATAAGGAGATAGGAGTGTTAAATTAAATTGTTATTATTGTTATTGTTCATACTAACACGAATAAGGAGATAGTATGAACAATAACAATAATAACATAACAATTAATAACGAGGGAACGTTGAAGAAACAGATTTGTTATCTTAAAGCGCGAAAAACATAGTGGAAGCAATATCTATTACTCTTCAATTTAGATATACATAGGTAATTGCATATTTCTTCTTCATTTATTTATTTGGATCATAGACCTAATAATTTAAGGATGCTTTACATTTTGTGTTGTTTTTCTATAGTATTTTTCTTTACTACAAATGTACTACGGTATTGACCAGCAGCACTATTAAAAATATAAAATTTTGTTCTCCAAGAACGAAATTTGGTGCTGTATGTTTGCTTAAAAATTAGTATCTAGATGTCCAACAATACTTTTTTGGTAATTTTCAAATAAAGTATGAAAAGCTTTTACGCATTTTCAAAGATTTCTTATCTAACTGAATTTATTCCAAAGTTTTGGATTTTATGTAGGTATTTCTATCTATTAATTCAAGCGATAGATCGTTTACATTTCGGAAAGACTCATTGTCAGTTATACATTGAAGGGTACTTTTTGAGATCGTGTATTTCTCAAATAAACTTTTAATGGTAAGGGCATAAGAAATTATTTACTTACTTATTTGAAAATAAAATTTGACTAACTTGAAAAAAAATTGAAAATAAGATTATTTTCAATTTAAATGATTAACTAAACATACAGCAAAAGGTAAAAAATGTTTCGAATATAACTCCCTACTCAATGTTTATCCAAACTATTTATTGTTTAATTAGAATGCTTGCATTTAAGAGGTTAAGTTTACAAAAACATAAGTGCAAATTTGGAAGTTTAGCTTTAGATCAAGCCAAAAAGCTGTGTTTTATTCATACTCACCTAACAACTCAAGCTTTGATGAAATTGAACTAGAACCAGACTTCAATCCTTCTTTACAAGATTTCTCGACTTTTTCGTTTAAATTTACGCTTTCTTTTTCTACTAGGGAACTCCACTCATCTGGAAATAATCCATTGTTCGTAGGAGGCGTTCCACCATATAATTTCAAATCCGAATTTTCATTTTGCAATTCATCACGACACTTTTCTTCGTAGTAATGGCTGTTGCAATCGTGATTGCTGTCGTAATACCGCTGATAACGAGTAATTCCAAACCCATCGGAGAATTGTCCACCACTGCTTCCCAGAATATCTTCGATACCACGCGCAATAACATTTTTCTGATAAATTAGGAAATTTTGTGGATCTTGTTGGTCGAAATAATCTCTCGAATCGAAATTTTGATATAGCGTCGGGCTGTGAGGGTAAGGTAGATAATTAAAAAAATTATGATGCACCTGGTAAGGTGCGAAAGTTGTGGGACTATTCGACGGAACGTAATGATCGGTTTCCATCTTGATAGGTTTTACGAAGTGCATTTTAACTTAACAAGCGGAAGCACTATAAAAGTTGCAGTGTTAAAGACGCTTATGTTTACGTGCGTAAATAAAATTTTAAACTGTCAAGACAGTGTGTCTCGTTAAAAGGATGTGTGATATGTACAGTACATGTGGACCGCTTACCAATGGGGATGTGAAGACAGTGGTTGCGGGCGTGGTTTTCAAACATTTGGTTACAGATTGGTTGACATTAATAGAAATAGTTTTTTTTTGTATTTTCGTATAGTTCCTTCAACAAGTGTGCGTTTATTTTTGAATGAGAATAGAAATTAATTAGAACTCATATGTAGATATGTACAAATATATGCGCATATTAAAAATAGATACGAATTAGATTCAAAAAATTGTACGCTAGTGAGCGTCATTCTTCACTATTCGTTTGTTTATTGTGAAAAAGGTGCTTTACTGTGGTTCTTTAACATTTTAAGGGGTCATGTTACTGAATAAAATAACAAAGATAAAGCATTAAGTCCTTAGGATTTTTCGAAGTATTTAATAGTCTTTAACATTAACGCGCTTACATTATTTATCTTGCAACATTAATTCAATCTAAGAAAAAATACTTTTTCTGTTCTTCAGAATTACTGCAATTAGTTATCTGTATCTCTGTATGCCATATGCAGTCGTATATATATACCTATGTATGCGACATCCGGGTTATAACACACTGCTACCTGAAAGATCTAGTGGTGGCATATCGCCCTGGGGCATGTTCTAGGTGTTGTCACCTTCAGGAGGCTAAGGCGTATGCCTAACCAATCCTTTCCCGATCATTCTGCGTGTGGTCTTTTTGGCTATGTTTTCCACCAAAATGTGGAGAAAAGCAAGGTTTGATACCAACCACATCAATAGCTGCTATAGGACAGGTTCTCATTCACTCAGTTATGCATACACATGCTAATCTTTGTACTTTGGAGAGATTAGCTTTCGCAATGGCCAGATTAGTTCTTTTCCTCCAAGCTACTGCTCCATAAGTGATCATTAGTCTCACTATTGGTGTAGGCATCCATAGCAGTATTTTTTGGGTATCATTCCCTATCATTTCCTGCAAAGTTTCTACAGTACATTAGGACCTTTTTTGCCTTTTTAGTTCCTTCAAACTTGCCCCACGAAAGTTTATTACGCAGGATAAGGCATATATATTCCACGTTCTTCTTCCAATCTATATATATTGCCCATCAATTTTTATGGTTTTGAGAATTACTTTCCTTTTTCTTGTAAATGCTATTAAGATAGTCGTTAGCTTCTATCAAATAGACTTTTTCTCATTTTTTAATAAAGTATTAATCATAAATGATAGGTGGTGTTTGTTTAGAAAAGTTAACTCAGCAAACGCTTCGTATTAGCCAAGCAATTAGCTGGAGGAAACCAACATTGCCATAAAAACTTTTCATTTAACTAAATAATTGTGCTAATTAATATTCAGTTGATGCTAAAATTGTAATTTGTGACAGTGTATAGCTCTAACTTTTCTAAACCTTTTTTATATATTCAATGTCTAAATGCAGATATTCTATAACATTAAATGTGTCAAGCACTTGGATGCATGCTGAGTAACACCAGCCGCAGATATCAGAAATTTTTTGTAAAACCTAGAAATATTACAAAAAAATAACCGTTCAAGACTGCAGGTTGAGAATTCTGATATACTTGGGTCACGATTCGAAGACGTGCACGTCATAAACGGAATTATCGGAATCGCCAATACAGAAATAACAAAATACCTATAAAAGTAAAATGTTAACATAACTGTGAATGCGATTTTATGTTGGTACGGGCGTGCAATGCTGCCGTATAACCTTCTGTCATTTATCGTATCCTTCGATTCTCCATTCCGAAGGTATACACTTGTAGACGGAGAAATTCCTTTATATGTTATCTAACTCACCTTTTGTACTCTTTTTGACGTTAAACTATCTAGACATGGAATATATCACATCGAAATGGAACAACACTAAACAATTCCAAAAATGTAGTTTATTGGAAACGCATAAGTAATTTCTATGACTACATAGGAGCTTTTAAATGCTGTAGGTTTTTCGAATGCATTGCGATAAATGATTTTTAATCTAAGCTGAGGATCCATCTATAAACCACGATTTCTAGCAACTTTATTGATGCGGTCATATGCTTATTATCAAATAGGATGGATACCGCGTAAGAGGTAAACTCAATGTCAGTCCTCTCAATGACCAAAACAGCATATTTATTTGCATATAAATATATTGAGAGAGTATTGCAGAACAAATTTAACAATGCGAACAGAATCAGAATTAATGCTACGATATCCAAGCAAATGATAAATAAATGTGCTTGTCATCTGCATAATAGTGACAAGAACATTGCTCTAAATGGTCCTGGAGTTTTAATATGTGTATGTAATATGTATATGAGTTGTATAGCATATAGATCTTTGTGAAATCCCATTATTAAATATGTTTTTAATGTAACAAAAACTTCCTCATCGTTACTACTACGTTGATAATTTTGTTGTGAGTGTTGTATTTACCTAATTATTTAAAAACATTTGCAAAACAAATCTTGTTTCATACTACATAGTTTATAGAGTTTACTGCATTGGCTCAGTATTTATTATTCGGTCAACCATGGTATTAGTTACCAGAATTTAAATAGTGTTTCTTCCTGAAATATTTTTCTGCGAATTCTGAAAGTGTACATCTTATATACCTACCCCGTTTTACAGTAATTTAATTCCATTTATCATCATTATATTTTTATGTAATCGACAGAAATAGATTCAATTTCGATTTAGACCATGTTGTTTTTAATTGTAACTCAACGTATAGGGGCTTTGGAAAATAAAAAGGAAGAACGAAAAACAAGGCGACAGAAAAACGCGTTTTCAAGAGTGCGAATAAGAGCAAAGTTGCAAAAAAAAGAATTAGGCAAGAATTAGAAAAGCACCATTTAAGAGGAAAAGGGAAATAAAACACGTAGAAGAAAAGAACGAGTAATTAAGAACAGCGCAGGTGTCTACTTATTATTTCCATTATTAGAACTTGCCGAACTGAAACAATAAACAAAAGAATTGGAAATTTAAAAATTTGTTTCACTATAATTTTGACACTTTACGTTTTAATTCGTGTTGCAATTCTAAGTAAAATCCAATAAGATATGTATGTATATCCGCGATTGGAAGAAATTGGAAATATGTACATGGATAAGTCTATTGTAATATAATTTTACAAAGTCAACCGATGTAAAATTGACGAAATACACTGCTCAAGAAAATTAGCTGAACTGCAGTTTGAAGTTGTGCAATCGAACAAGGTGCAAAAATTTGTGGCCAAATACGCCTTTCGCAGAATTCACTCTTCAGTCTACTTTATCGATTTCTACCTCTTCAAACCAATTGTAAACAATGTTTGCTTGATGAGGCCCACTATTATCATATAATTAATTTGTTCTACGATAGTTTCTGTACACCGTAAAACAAAGTGTCTCAGAACTTCATCCAAATACTTTAGTACCTATGTAAACAATTCTATATAATAATATGTAATTCATTATGACTTTCACACTACCACCATTACATTAAGATCTTTTCCCGATAAGTAGAGGGTTACTTATTAGTTATCTTTGAATAAAAGATGCTTGTCTGGCTCCGATTGATATGCTTCTTTTCACATATTCTACGGTGTTTTCTGTGCTCTGCTGGCTTATCGCTTTACCAACGTGGGATTCAGCTACTTACAACTAACAAAGCTTACCACCTTCTGTTTGAAAATGTGTATTGATACAATAAAGAATTGAAGAGAGAAGTTAATGAGCATTTTTTATCACTGTCTACTGCAATAGACTATAAAGATTGTGTCACAACGATTCATATATTCATGTTCTCCTATTAGCGTGAAAAATTAACATGTATGTAATT
The DNA here is from genome assembly GCA_004785975.1 of Popillia japonica. Taxonomy (NCBI): domain Eukaryota; kingdom Metazoa; phylum Arthropoda; class Insecta; order Coleoptera; family Scarabaeidae; genus Popillia; species Popillia japonica. The sequence goes on along the minus strand of SMLS01071275.1, from coordinate 92,220 downwards.
CTACCAATGAAATGACCAAGACGTGGTCTGGACAAGTCTGGGTTCAACTGCGGAATAAAAACTTCCACACAAGTTCATATGATACCATTGACATTTTTCAATTGACTACCGTGTCGAGACTTTTATGAATAATAATAATTATCACGTAAACAAATTGGGTATAAATTAGACTTGCAACGAATATTAGGCTAAAGTATTTGGCTAGCGCATGAACGAAAAAAAAGGCGTAAACTACTACCTGAAAATGTAGAGAAATTAGTCTTTCTGAACCATAATTTTGTAATTCAAGTGCATACGGACGTCTGTGTGTATTGTGGAGACGTGGACACGGTGGAGCACACCATCTTTGCGTGTCCCAGGTGCGATGGGTTCCGGAGAACCACTTATACAACGATAGGAAGCGAGTTGACGCCGGAGACCCTCGTTCCTACAATGATGGAAAGCAGACTCAACTGGAAATCTGTACATGCCATGATAAGGGATATCATGACCCGAAAGGAGACCGAGGAACGTGCGAGGCAAAATCAGCCCCAGGCAAGAGCACAGAGCTAAAGGGAGATAGCCCGCCAGTCATACCTGATGTGATGTTTTCGTAGACGGTTCTGGGTACGACTGTAAATGTTTTTTGTGCAAGGCAGGTTTTAGTGGGTAAACAGTACATTGCACCGTACTGGACTCCCACACATTGTCCATAAAGAATTTCCTCCTGGGTAAATATAATAATAATAATAATAGTCTGTATTGAATAGCGTGCACAAAATAAGTTTATAATATAAAAGAAGGATGAGTCCAAACAACAAAATAGCACATTCTCCTCAACTACACACGCTCAAATTTCCGAATACCATAAATAAATCTAAGACATGAATTTTGAACTTTTTGAATTCTGTATTCGGTATCGCGGTCCAATGCTGAATGGTAGACTATGGAACAATACGTGAAGTGAGAAAGTATAAACACTTCACACAGCTTCGTTTTAAGATCAATATTTAACGTGTGTCTATACGGATATAGTTTCTTTAGTTGAAGATAAGCGCGACTAATGTATTTTGTGATTTGGTGTTTGTACTTTAAATGAACAAATGAGTTATCCAAAATAAGCCACAGCTTTTTCACTTTGTCACTGACAGACAACGGTTGCTCGTTAAGCATAATTTGTATAGAATCCTTTAATTCCTTACAAATAGCAACCTTCCCAAACAATGCTACTTGGGATTTTGATGTATTAATTACTAAATTTCTTTATGTAAATTTTTATAATACAGAAGTTGTTTATGTACTTATACTACTTTAATGATTACCAGAAAAATATATTATTATAAAATTAGTATATGTATTTTATGACCTTTTTGTACTTAAGTATATCTTATTTTCCTGATATTTTTCCCACTTCTAGGTCAATTAAAACACTCTAATTCGAATAGATTTGATCTTTATTCAAATTAGAGTGTTGTAATTGACCTAGAAGTGGAAAAAATATCAGGAAAATAAGATTATTATAAAAAAATATATTTTTATTTTATCAATTACCTGACTACAACAAAACATCTTACTTAAAAGTATTCGGAATAATAAGATAAAAGTAGCCGAATAGGCCAAATACGGAATAGTAGCCGAATATTCGTTGCATGTCTAGTATAAATATTCAAATATTTTATATTTACAAGGTTAATTATCTATCCTATATTTACCACGACTTCAAGTTATTAACATAATTGTCAAGGAATAATTTTTAAATAGCTCACGTAACATACTATACATTTACCATTGTATTTTATTTTTAATACTTGTGTTTTAAACTAGTATTCGAGCAAAACACGGTAATGACCTGTTGTCGCTAAAGAAAAACAAGTCCGAAGAAGCAACCGTAATAATGTGGCTTGTTGGTAGTGCTAGTAGTGTATCAGCGTTGTATTGTGCGGAAACAACAAAATAAATAATCTATTTAATTTATACGAATCGTGAACAAAATATTAATTGTTGGTATTGATTGGATTAGATTGAAGGTAAAGCTAAATTTATTCTAATTTTGGTCTTGCGTATAATAGAATTTTTATAGTTTTATTATCAAAATAACGAAACTAAAACAATTTATTTATTTAGTCTCTAATATTACATTGATTTATTCTATGCAGTACATATTTGTTACTCCAAGTAGTTAGCTACATTTGAAATTTATCGTTTCATAATATTATCTGATATTGTTTGAATGTTTGAGCGCAGATGGAGCTAGATGTATCACGCAAATGAACTTATAGCCTGCCATAGAAATGAACATCGAACTAAACTGAAACTAAAATAGATTATTAAATCCTGTTTTGATTTAGATAATTGCTTAAAATAAGTATCATTGAGTAATAGTGTTGTAAGTTAGTAATATTTATTCTAAACAACATAAAATAATCATGTTAATATTATATATCTACAAATAATATTTGATATGTTAAAAAATTAAATAACAACATTAATTTGAGATTGGTAAATATACTGGTATATGCTGATAAAATTATATATAACAAACTAACACATTTATTAGATTTGTTTCGATTGTTTTTTCCATTTTTGTTGGCAAACCCAAATGAAACATAACTTACGAAGCAAAAATTAAATAGCATTGAACTTAAGTATAAGGAAATTTCTTTTTTTGAAGCTTTCGGCGTTTACATCAGGAATGAAACAAATACACAATAGACTAATAAAAATAAAAAACACAATTGATATGTCATAATAGAGGTTGTTATTACATATAGATAATTGTTTAAAAATAGATAAGCAAAAAATTAAACGAAACTGTGTTGGTCTGAACATTGTACTCATTTATACATCTACTCTACGACAGAACTTTTATTTATTTAATCTAATCTCTAATTATCTAAGTATACTATGAAGAATTTTTGAATAAAAACTATATAACATATTTTCGGCAAAATCTTTTTATTACTTCTAACTTAAGATTAAATAATTTTACGACACACAGCTCTGTGATTACTTAAAATTGAGATAAATAGAGTTACAATTAACCAAAAAAGTTTTCGTATACCTACCACATATTAAGAAACACCAAATCTTAACATTATTCGCTGATGCAGACTTTAATCAAACTATAAGTAAAAACAATTATGGTATAAAACAACCCATAGTAAATATTAAACTAAATGCCGCAAATGTTGTCATACACAAAGCAAATACTGATTTACTTTAAAATATTGTTTAAAATGTGTGATACTATCAGAGAGTATTCAGATAAAACTATCTTAAATGATCATTGTAGATGTTTATATATAGAGGTGCAACATATTTCGTAAATGGTAAATACTTACTAAACCATGAACTCTAAGCTTTAACTTGGACATTTTGGGTGTGTTAGTTTTGTTTAAATCTTACGTTTAACTAAAACAATTATGCTAAAAGCGTTTATTTTTCAACCCTTGGGTTAGTAGTACAAAAATGAAACGAAAACATGAAACGAAAAGCATTAATCTTTTTCAAGATTTTGATTTTCATAACACACTTCGGATTTAAAATATATGTACATACTTATAAGAATATTCCTATTAGATTTTTGTTCTTAGAAAACGTAATAAACACAAACAACTTAAAAATAGAATGTTTTAAGATCAACTTAAATAGAAGATTAGGAGCATCCACGATAGTTGTTTGAACTCCTAATTCACATAGGTACCAAACAGGGTTAAGAAGATCCTAATATAATGGGGTTCGCAGCCAAGGTTGTGAATTCTCAAAGAGAAATAAGACTCATTTATCTTATCCTTAAGCTTTCGAATTTTATTAAATAATCAGCAGAAAACATTAAAACACCGGAGTCAAACACATTTCTAAAGGCGAAACATATTAAAAATGTATTTAAATTGTAATTAAATTAAAACCCAATAAGACAACGTTTGGCCATGTGGCTTTCGCAGATTTTTCACGATTAACTATGTTTAGTTGTTTTAATCTTTGACATTATATCTTATTGGGTTTTAATTTAATTACATTTTAAATACATTTTTAATATGTTTCACCTTTACAAATGTGTTGGACTGCGGTGTTTTAATGTTTTCTGCTTACTCCTACCTTCTGAAGAAGAATTTAATAAAATTCGAAAGCTTAAGGATAAGATAAATGAGTCTTATTTCTCTTTGAGAATTCACAACCTTGGCTGCAAACCCCATTATATTAGGATCTTCTTAACCCTGTTTGGTTAATGTAGTGACAGCCGTTACTTCCCCTCTAACTCACATAGGTACGTTAACCTAAACTTACTGGTTGCATCACTTTTAACGAGGTTTTTGCAGTGCTTCATACATATTTATATACAAGTTAGGATATAATTTGATTTAGAACAGGGCAAAAATTGGAAGGAAGCTCTATCTGATCATTACCTGTGATCTCTACTGTAGCATCATCCGCATATAACTCAAACTGACGAAAAAACTACAGGGAATAAACGACCAAAAATAGAACAAAGGGAAATCCCCATAGCGTTAGTTTGTATTGTCCTCGACGATTAGACTTAATATCTACTAGCATATCTAACAATAAGTGATCCATTATCTGTGAGCGCACTATGGTAAATTCCATGTGTATATCTTCTTTAGATACCTAGAGAAGACACCTAGTACTTACCATTGTCAATGGCAAACTCGCGCAATAAATCGGCGTTACACAGTCAATAGATCTGTTCACAAAAAAAAATTAAACATTTCTTTCGTCAAGTATCCTGTAAACAATCCAGCTTCCGTTGACACAGTAGGCGGATACATTGTATATCTATACTTACATTATTTTTATATATGTAGGCATTTTACAAATTCCCAGGTATCACAAGTTAATACGCGTCTCCGTTTCATAATGGATGACTACATTCTGGAGATTTCCTCTTTCCCAACGGTGTTCTTGAATGGTTTAGGAAACGACGCTGAAACTACGTGATTTATTATAAACAGTACATCAGAGGGAGCGCCGCTTTCTCATTCCTCATTTACAATGTTTACATGTGCCAGGATTAATTGTGACGAGGTGGGGTTAGCAGTTGAAAGGCGCCGCCAATATTAAAATTATAAATTGAAGTTTTGGGTTACATACGGGGGGGCAAATTGTTACCGTGTGAGAAGTTCGAATGAAGATGTTTATATAAATTGTAAGTGTGGAAGGTAGACGAAATGGTTTAACGTTTCATTGAATACAAGCCTTTTAAGGAACAATAATAAAGATTTTAATTTTGGTTTGTGTTGAGTATGCAGTAATCAGATGTGCTATGAGAAAATAAAACGAAATAAACTTGTTAAAGAAATAAATTTGAGTTAATTGTTATTTCAACTTTAATCGTTTCAGTGAAATGTCTAAGTTAGCTAAGTGGCCATGCTACAAATGTCACAACTGTAGTTGTTACATACATGCCCTTACACTCAAGAACTAGCAAAAAGATATTAATAATAAACAACTACAATTAGCAATTTTATTTTTGACCTATATTCTCTAAAGTTTGTTGTTCCTTAGCTAACTTTTAGCTACGGGTTCAATTATTAATGTGCGTTGCATCACACAGCGTTATATAATGGTATCTGAAGTTGAGTAGCAGTTAGTAATTTACACAGGGCATGTTACCAAATCAATTAAACGAAACCCAATAGACTGATATCGCATGTAGTGGCATGGATAAATTGCAACTATAGAAAACTGAACTATTAACTGACGTAGATTTTAACGACGCATAGATTCCTCACTAAAAGAATAGATAGATACGACTTGGATGGATGTAAACGAACCTAGAGGAATTTAGGAGGCACCTTCACTTCAGATGATTTGAACAAATAATTGAAACAAAAAGAACGGAAGAACGAGCGTAGCTAACGAGAATATCTCCCAGTTTGCAGCTGTTGCAAATAGCTATTTAATGGTTTTGGGTGCATATGTTAATGTAACCTTAGTGACTTAAACAGTACATATATTGCGATACGGTACTGCGGTCCAGCATATCATTAATAACGGAGTTCGTTCTAGACAAACAAGAAAAACCAATAAACTATCAGGCTATCAATGGGGCCTATATTTAAAAATTGTCGCTTTGTCTTTTATGAACAGAAAATAATATAAAAACATATTTCCAGTTTCCGCGTGTTATCCATTCAGGAAAGAGAACGATAGCAAAAGTTTAGTGAAACAAAAAATTTATTAAAAGTGGATATCAGAAATACCAGTACAAAGTAGAATTTAATATGTGCAATTTAGATTGTAGGTAAGTAAGAATGCAGATGTTAATGCAAATTAGCGATAGCGCATTAGACATAAGCGATTTATTGGATTTATTAGTTACGTTTTAGCTGCTGAAGTGTCTCTATTTTAGGAGAAGCTTGTCCAGATTAGCAACAAATTAAATCAAATAAATGAACGTCAATTACATTTAGATTTCTGAATTTGTTATTGGAGCGTACTTCAGTAATCTCTTTGTATATTTTATGTTGACTTGACGTACCTCAAAGTGATTCTTTATCATGATTTAAAATAATCTTACGCTTGTATTTCACCTAATAAACCTTCCAAACCAAATGGACATTTGAAATGAAGAACTGAAAATGTGTTTTGTGACAGTTAAAGTTTTAATACATAATTTTCTAATATATTGACAATAATATGACGAGAACAATGTGTAGATAAGTATGTACAGTACATACATATATGTATGTGTAGAACACAAACTGTCTTATTAGAATTCAACACGAACGTTCACTAATAATACAAAGTAATATCGGTACATAGTAGTACTTACCATATAAGTAAACTTTACGCAGTGGCAAACTTCCAACTATGTAGTAAAAAAAAGCAACAAATTAGAAGAAATGGATTCAGTGGGATGGAAGTGTCGGTTTAAATTAAATTCTACTTTGAAAATTCAAGAATAATAAAATTTATCGGTTTGAGTACGTCACTGCAACAGTAAACCATATTGATATATTTCCTCCATCCATCAATATAATTCCCTATATTTCGTCTAGAAGATTTTTCTCCTATAAGGCGTGAATCATTAAACCAAAACTAACCACGGAACGACCTCATCACATACAGTGGCTCACAGCTTATTTGATACAGTGCCTATTTTAAAACAAAAGTCATAATAATTGAAGAAATAAAAAAGATATCGAATAAAATTTTAATGCAGGTTTGTAGATGCATGTTCAAGAACCGAATACGCACAAAAAAATTTCAAAAATATATACTGCCGCGTCTTGCACAAGGGGATTAGCGCCGATGTAACGAAAACGCAACTCACAGCTTATTTGATACAGACGCAATTTTTCATATTCAGTCGAAAAATTGTTGCGCTGTGGTTAGTAGTTTTATCTCGGCCGTTGAAGTTACAATCACGATTATCAGAAATAAGGAGTAGTTGAATTTTAGTCAATACGCGGCTTAAAATAAAAAAGATGGGTCGTCGTACAGCTATAGAACAGAGTGAGCTGGTCTTATCTCATTATAAATTGGGCCAATCGGCCCGAAAAATTGCCCAAATGGTCAATCTGAGTGCGTCTACAGTGCAGCATATAATTGAATGTTTTGTACATGAGTATCGAGTGGAAGATAAAGAAAGAAGTGCACCAAATAAAATTTTCAATGCAGCTGACGAGCGCTACATTGTCCGGAAAATCAAAACAAACCCGAAATTATCTGCTCCAAAACTAGCTATTGACGTTCAACATGAGTTAGGGAAGTCATGTAGTGCTGAAACCGTCCGCCGTGTGCTTCGCGAACATGATTTTAATGGTCGAGTAGCTCGTAGAAAACCGTTCTTAAGTAAAAAACATCAAGAAAGCCGTCTTACCTTTGCTAGAGACCATGTTAGCAAGGACGCTGACTTCTGGAACACAGTAATTTTTGCCGACGAATATAAGTTCAACATCTTTAGGTCGGATGGCATGTCCTAGGTGTGGCGGAAACCCTACACTGAATTAAAAAAAGAGAACCTCAAAGCCACAGTGAAGCATGGCGGAGGCAGCGTGATGGTTTGGGCCTGTATGAGTGCATCTGGTGCGGGAAATTTAGTATTTATTGAGGGAATAATGAATAAAAATATCTATCTCAATATACTTAAAACAAATTTGTTGCAAAGTACTGAAAACATGGGTATAAGCGAACATTTTAAGTATTACCAAGACAACGATCCAAAGCACTACGCGGCAATTGTGCAATGCTGGCTAATCTGGAAATGTCCCCATTTGTTGACACCACCTGCCCAGTCTCCTGACATGAATGTAATTGAAAATCTCTGGGCTATATTGGACAAAAACATCCGCAAATACAAAACCTCCAGCCGGGATGAGTTGAAGAAGGTACTACTAGAAGAATGGCAAAAAATTACCCCCAACATTACGAGAAAGCTTGTCGCATCAATGCCAAAGCGGATGCTGGCTGTTGTAAACGCAAGAGGATATCACACAAAATATTAAACGTAGCCCAAAATCAATAGTTTATATTTTGTTTAAATTGAAATGGAACTGTATCAAATAAGCTATGGGCTAGTATTTAGCAGAATTTTTTATTTATTTAATTTTTATATCATTAGACAGCACTTTTGCAACATAAAAAAGGGTTCTAGAATAAAATGTATATATTATTGGTAGAGGTTACTACAATTTTGTGTCCATATTGTTTTTATTTTTTAAATTATTTTGATTTATGTTTTAAATTAGACACTGTATCAAATAAGCTGTGAGCCACTGTAGAAACACACAATTGTTGGCAAGTCAGGCAACAGAATTCAGTTTTTTGCATCAACTATCAAAATATCCAACGTTATTGAAAATCAATTTTAATATTATAAATACCAGAGATGAGAGTTGCACACGCTAACTATATTATTGGGTGCTAAATTCAGCAAGTGGTGCCGTATTCAAACAGGTTATATTTAAACTATTGATCTACGTATTCCTGATTTAATACTAACGAAGCTATCGGTTGCACATACCTACGCAATTTTACATTAAGCGCAAAGTAAAATAAACAATTTCATGAGTAATTCAATCGAATTGTTACAGGGATATCTGTTTTGGCCGTTCTCCAGAATAACACAATAATATAATATTTGCCTGCAGTTACTTACCTTCGAATTACTAGTATGTATGTAAATGTTTACCTGTAGATTAGGTATGCAATGCAAATGGCGCTACACTTAAAGCTATTACAATTGCTTATTCCACATAACTTTTGAGCAGATATAAACTCTTCTTGCAGCATCTGGGTTAATAATGTGATAAAACGTTGGAGATTAGCATGTCTGAGGCAGTAAATTGAATATTTGCATCTTGATATTTTGTTCATGTTGAATTTAATATGAAAATTATTTTTGCGTAAGCTTTGTCTCTGGATAAATGTTTGTGAGATAAAGGAGGTTTTCCTTCACTTTATTCCAGAGTATTATAAAGCTACGCAATTGCAGAAAAATGTAGAGAACAGTAGATAATACTACATAATGAAGTATTAACCCAGAACAATAAAAAAGTACATAGCCAGTTGAATATTGTGAATAGACCAAAATAAAAAGCAATCTTAACACAAATGTGTCAGTATTGCTGTTTCAAAATCATATTCCGTTACTTTTAAATTGGAAACAAAGTGGTTAATTTTTCTTTGATAATTGACACATTTTTACAACATGATATACTGCTGGACAGCTTATGTTCTCTGGGCGTTATATTTGTTTCACTTTTAATTAGACATACAACGAATATTTGGCTACTATTCGGTATTCGGCCTATTCGGCCACTTTTATCCTATTCGGCCGAATACCGAATATCTAGGTATTATTCGGCCGAATACTTTTAAGTAAGATGTTTTGTTGTAGTCAGGTAATAGATAGAATAAAATATATTTATTTTATAATAATCTTATTTTCCTGATATTTTTTCCACTCCTAGGTCAATTACAACACTCTAATTCGAATAAAGATCAAATTTTTTCGAATTAGAGTGTTGTAATTGACCAAGAAATGGAAAAAAATATCAGGAAAATAAGATAAGTATAAGAAGGTCATAAAAATATATATACATACTAATTTTATAATATCTTTTTCTGGTAATCATTAAAGTAGTATAAGTACATGAACAACTTCCGTATTATAAAAATTTACATAAAACGATCAAATAAATGTCTATGCACTTGAATTACGTAATGAAAATTTAGAAGTGGAAAATTATGGTTCAGAAAGACTAATTTCTCTACATTTTCAGGTAGTAGTTTACTCCTTTTTTTCTCGTTCATGCGCGAACCGAATACTTTTGCCCAATATTCGGCTATTTGGCGATGAAGATGGCCGAATATTCGGTATTCGGTATTCGGCCGAATATACTATTCGTTGCAAGTCTACTTTTAATGTCTCCGAAAGCTTCGGATTAGTTTGTTTGGCTGTTGGCAAAAAATTAATCACTTCTTACTATATTGGTGACACATGCCTTATATGTCCGCGTTTGTAAAATATCTGAAGGCAGGCATGTCCTTCATTGAAACTTGAAAATTTGCGTTTAATTTGAAACTGACGGTACACGTTCAGTTGTGTGGTGGCATCATCGTGTGCATCAAGGTATGAAGTAGTGATTGGGAAATATGTATGTAGGTACATACATATAACCGAATATGTCATGCACACTTTTTATTAATAAATCATTCCACATGTATTCATTATCTTTAGGTTAAATGTCCCGATTAATTTTTATACACCCATAAGAAGTAGTAATCTCATTTTATTCAAATAAAAAATACATTGTTCAATATCGCAAACAGATCGATAATATGTAAGTACATACTACATACCACCTGTGAAATTTGCTTCACCAACAATAAAATCAGACACATATGTACAATCTTTTTCAACTTAAATGCGAATTTCTCTGCGTAAATTTTGTGGTTATTGTAAAATATGGGCTTTACAGCGAATTTACTCTTAAGAAATTCATCAAAAAGCAATAATTTTTGGAAAAATAAAATTTCCTCTAGACTTTTTAGTTGTACTTTATTACACAAGGTCATGTGAAAATACATAAAAATAAATAATGCAATTAATAGCTTTTATTGATATTTATGTAATCAGAATGATACAAATTTGAAAACTAAAAATAAACACAGTACATACTTCTATTTACGATGTCAATACATGCGTTTTCCATATCGGTTACTCGTAATCGTACCGGTTATATTTAGACTGCATGCTACATCATTATATCAATAGCATGTGTGTCGTATGTACGGTTATTTGCCGCGAACAATAAACATAGTACTATTACCTGCTGGTTTTATTGATGAACAGCTTGGTATGAAGAACTGGGTTACTGATATCATAATTTTGTTGGGCAAGGTCGCTTTTCCATTCATTTATGACATGTCCGCGAGATATAGGTGCGGTCTCCTCGCGAAAACGGAAGAAACAAAAACCATTACGTTTTCACGTCATATCTATAACTATTATTACAGGTGCAGTATATGGCAAATTAATTAAGAAATGCTTTTTACTTTAGGTGAATATATTCTATTCTTAGAAGACACTCATGTAAAAGTGAGTATTATTATTAATGAATTTAAAGTAAACGTATAAATGAAATTATCTAATAATTTTACATAGCATATCTTACTTGGTTTTGAGAAAAGGTATTCAATTATGTATCTATGGTCCAACTAGCATATGAATAGAATACACATTCTGTATTGTTCTAAGTACGTGATAAACATTTGTTCTAGTTTGTCTCAAAAATCTATAACAAGTTTCCAAGTTCATGTCACAGCATCCTCCATGATTTTTTTTGGTGTTAATTGGTCCTAGTTTTAGGCTGGCTTTTCAACGGATCTCGTTGTAGTATGTTGGGAAAGCTATTTTGGCGAGGTACAAATTGTATACTTTTTGCTTGAAACCACTATGTGACTGCGCGAGCATAATAACATTAAAGCAAGTCAGACAAAGAAATAACGTCATCTCACTCTCCGAGAAATTCTGAGAGGCAAGTTTCAATATTCTTCAGTTCTGAATACACAGCACGTCCTGTCCAAATATTGTGAGCACATAGTAGACTTAATACTAAGACAAATAATCAGAAAAGTTGCAGGTCGATTTTTACTCTTTCCGAAGTTGCGGCCCTAAGAAATTATAAACAATAAATAATAAGAGATGAATTTGAAAATATCATAAAACCTTATTTAATCTCTGATTCAGTAACTGTTAAAAATGTCGTTCTCCTTGCTGAATACAAGCTTGTGCTCGTATGCCAACTGAAGTGGTAAGCCTTATTTCAGGGGCGTTATCTTTTACTTGCCGGGTAGCTTGCTGAAAAAGCTCCAATAATTATGCTCTGGGGGTTGGAACTTCGGCGTATGATAAATCTTTTATTCGCCTCCAAAAACAAAAATCCAAAGGATTTTGAAATGGGTAACCATGCAACGAGAGCTCCTCTGCCAATCCATTGGTAATAGATAATTGTTATTGATAAACTGGCGGGTTTCAATTCCGAAATGTGCTGGTGCCGTATGCATTTGAATCGACATGTGTTTTTATATGTTTAAGCGAACATCTTCTAAGAGCTGTAGCAATTGTTCCATAATAAACTGGAATTGATGGCATTTAATCGTGCTGGAAGAATGTAAGGAAAAATTACCAAATTATCAATTAAGCTAGTTCAAGCGTACATGGAAAATTTAGACTTGAAGTTAGATGAACGTATTGGTCGACGTAGAATCCTGATGGAATAAGTTGGCGATAATGAAAATCTACCTCAGACATATCTTGCACTTTCCAATTTGCCTGCTAATTCGACGTACATGTAAGTACATTGGTAGTTGGATCTGTAGTAATACGAGTGGCATCGAGTACTTGTTCGTCTATGTGCACTGGAACCTTTAATCCTCTCTCAAGAAGATGGTCACATAATCTACATTCCCGTAATTATCTGTGTAATTGATTTAACATGGCCATCGTGATAAAAATTCAAATTCTTATTATTTGTTGTTTATAATTTCTTAGGCCTGTAACTTCGGAAGAAAAAGAATCAACCCACTATTTTTGCGTTTTCTCTTCTTAGAATTAAGTGTATTATGTGGTCACAAATTTTACACCTAATGATATCGGACTCCCTGCATAGAAACATTACATCAATTGGCTGTCCTCCGGTGGAAACGTGTTCTTTGGCAATTGTACGCTACCTCATGATCTTATTTGAATACTTTTCCAAAGATTTCTGAATTAGCAAAAGCTAAATACTTTTTATCGTCCACAATTATGATTTTGTTAAGTGTAAAATGTCGATTGTGTAAGGCATGACAATCCCTTTGATATCTGTATTGTCAATACCAATACTTTTATACTAAAACACATTTACAATGTCTATTTCTAGCATTTTTCTAAGAAACGTATAAAAGGTTTGTCTTAGCTTTAATTTGTATGTCATAATGTAAAGTACTAATACATAAGCGAACATCAGAGAAACAAATAAGATATCCAGTTGTTTGTTTCTGCATAACTGATCGGATAACACAGCTTTCCAATATGTGTGTGTAATAAAGTATGTGCAATTGCTTTCCGAAAACATTCGTGACATATATTACTAGTATATATATATTCTGTATTGTATAGTTCTATAGTTGTATAGTGTACTGTATAGTCTGTATTGAATGTTTTTTATGCCAATAAAGATTATATATATATATCACTAGTACATGTCGGTTGAGTGTTTAATAATAACTTCAGTAGTGTTAGGCATACTTTGATTATCAACTACATACATATATATCGTCAAGCAGTTGTGGTCATCACCAGTCTGTATTACACAATTACTAAGCATGGGGGTAGCAGATGATTTTACTAGAATATAAAATTTGGGAAATTGCTTCATACAAAAACTAAATTCACAAAACTGATAGAGTTCGTAGTCCTCAATTGCACGCAATTTTGGTAAAATTCTCCTCTCATAATCTAGACAACGCTTTCGGATAAACGTTTACGTTGCCAGGACAATTGGCAATATTGGATCTTTGTAAAAAACCATCGTTATCCTTTACTGCCGAATTGGATAATGTAATATATTTTTCATCGTCTAATACAATAACTCTGTTGCCAATGAAATGTAGACGCCTTGATGCTCGGCCACATCTGGGAATTCTCCCTAGTTGAGTTGCTATGTATTTGGCCATTTCCGCCTTTTTCGATATTTTAATCCATTTTTAGTCCAAAGTCTGCCAACAATCCCATGCGCAATTTCATATCTACGGCGTAAAGTGCGCACAGACGTCCCAGCTCTGTCTTGAGCAGATTAGATGAGTCTGTTTACTTCGTTTGGGGCCAAAACTGGAGGATTTCTACTTTACGGTAAATTTATGCATGGCAACCTTTCACATTCCTTAATTGTGTGGTAAATGGTTGACAGTCCAACATTTTAATCTCGAAAAATGTTAACAATCTCGCGTTTAGGTACTTGTCCAACTAAGTTATCTATAGACTTCCGTATTTCAATCTTGTGACATGTTATAAAACTGTTTCAGACAAATCTAACATCTCACCATAGTAACTAACAAACAAGCATCTTTTCTAGCCCAGCGGTAACTAAATTGGACAATTTTCGCGATTCTAAATGTCATGTGTATAGTGCGTCTTATTTATTTAAGTTGTTCAAGTCCTGCAATGTGATGGTAGATTGTGATTAAACTATACAGCAGCAATATTCTAAAATACATATCCGATTAGGGAAGATTTACGTAAGTATTATTATAATAATTGCGGCCTAAAATAGATATACCCAATATATCTGTTAAGTACTATACAAAAAGGCTTGCCCGGTTAGATTATTAAAGTATTATATGCCGTATAAATAAAGAAATTGAAACGTTAAAATCATTTTTACTTTCGTATATAATATACTGAGTGTACATTTATAAAACATTTGCCTTCTACTAGCTATGTAGAAACCTAGATCATTTATTGTTTACAGTGTATCAGTTACATATGGAACAAAATGAACTAAAATGATTCACTTAAATAGGAAACCTGTCAAGAATTGATGTGTTGCGAAAAACGGTAACTTCCTCTCGCCAACACAGACTGCATGGCACCGCTTTCGAAACCCGATACAAGCTCGAACCTTTATGTAAACAGATCTTTGACAATATACGGATAATTAATGCTTCCTCTTGCACATTAGTCTTTAAAATAACTATATAACGACTTATTTTTAGAAGTTTTGCTTACTTAAAACTATTACTATGAAGAATCGAAGAATAGGTATAGAAAATATGTACATACAATATACCTTAAAAACTTTAATACAATGTGCGGGTGTATTCGTGTATTAATAGTAAATGTTGTTTAAGTACATTGCTATATGTATGTATATCATCTGTATATAATAATAATATAAGATATGTATGTATAGATCTAATTAAAACAAAACATATTTCTAAGTTTCTCCTCTAAGATGACGCATCATGTAATGCTTTCGAAAACTCTTGCGCTAATGCGTTTTACAGACTCTGATTATTAATTCTCTTACACCAAGTTTTGTACTCTAAAAAATGTGGGAGCAACATAAATAAATGTACTAATTTATGTACGCACTGTATTAAATAATCTTTTTTATAACTATGTGCAACGAAATTCTTAAACAGAAATTGTATACAAGGTATATACGATAATAAAAATAATAAAGGAGAGAGAAAGCAAGTTAAATTTATCTATTTATTTACTTTGATCGTTTTCAGCTGCACTTTTTAAAACCATACAAATCTATTTAGTTTTGTTATACCCTTTCTCAGAATTTTGTTAGTTTGGTGGGTAGTTTTTGGGCGGCAATGATAAATGGCAAGAAGCTTGACATATAGGTTTTGCACTAATATGTTTTAATAGTTTAAGAAAATCATAAAAGAGCAACAAGAACGACGTTGGTAATGGGAAAATGAAAATCCAATTATTGTTAAAACTGGATATCGAAGAAGACTTTTTTAATACTTAGGAATTGCTGAGTGGAACCAGCGACTATTCAAGACTGCATTTTTTAAGCGAGAAAAACTGCCTAAATCCACTTATGCATATTAGGAACGAAACCCGAAGCAGCACTTTCTCAGGTATAGAATCTATCTTGTAACCGCTCGACGCTCTACTTCAGAATGTAACCTTATAGTTCATCTCGAATGACTACCTACATTGTAGTTCCTTTAGTATATTCTCGACGAATCCTCGTACGTCTATTTTATCTATTTTAGCCAGAATTGCGCTGAAATTTCCACTGGAGGACCAGATGAGATGGTGGGTTACCTCTTTGTCTTGATCCTTGCCCTTTCGCTCGTCTTGCTGTGCCAGGCAGATTGGACTAGATTTAATTTAAGGATGCTATTCCTTTACGACCTATTAATCTCTCTACTTGTCTATCACGTCTTTGCTGAAATGGTTGGCACGGATTTCTGGAATTGGGGTGCAGCTTAATGCCAAGTATTCTAGATTTTCATCTTCCGCCCTGTAGAACCTGCTGCCGGTATTCTGTTTCAGACCTATCCTATCTATACCACGTGTTTCCTAATATGACAACGTCCTATAGAAAAACCTGCGAGGACTTGTAATCTATTTCTGATTAGTTTTAGCGTAGTATTTTCCCTTTGCTTGTTGAAATTTTCAAGAAATGCCTTGAAATGTATCATAACAACTTCAATCTTCTTCTTTGATAATGTATGCATAAGTACTACGAGGTAGAAAATGCATTATTTCGAGATCTAATTCCGTTGATTATCTTGTTTGTAATTATTGGTGTTGACATAAATATATCGGAATAAAGTTATTTGTCGCTTAATATTTACAGGACTCATTAAATTCATTTGCATATTTATTATAACGTTTATTCACATCGCTCCAAAAAACCTTGGCAAACAAGTTTGTTATACATACACGCTACGGTTTGCATATGTAAATACAAATATACCCGGTACAGTGCATTTTAACGTTAACATATATTCGAATGCGTCAGAAACAAAAATATTTTTAGAGATTACATAATGCACCAGGTGATGCCGAACGGTTGACACGTATATCTTCACGTATCGAATGACACGCTGCGAAACAAACTAAAATATTAATTCGTCGACGGCATACTTTTCGCTAGGTTCCGTTACGGGTAGCTAATTCTGGACTGGCGCGCGATTCTTTTATTTGTTTCTAATTTCCTCCATTTCAATGTCGGACAGTTTTCGCTTCTGTGTATACATCTGCGAGAGATCAACATTTCCGAAGAGTAGACGTGTAATTAGTCGCGGATAGGTAGAAAGTATTCGGTGTTTTTAAGTGGTTGACAGCTCATTAGGGCCGATGAGCGATGCCGAAATTATCCGTCAGTAGTATAATCGGCAATGTCTCTAAATACAGATTACACGTTAAAACACGGTTTTAAATAAATGCTGTGTGGTATAATTATGATGAGTCAGAAATTAACTAATTGTATTAGTACTCGTATTATTAGGCGTAAAATCTAAAAAGAGAGTCTGACTAATGCAATAGAAAATACTGCCATACTAATTGGTTTGGTATGAAAAGTAAGAAATATAATGTGATCTATATGTAGTAGTCACATAAAACATAACAAATGCATATGTAGGTAAACAATTAACCAACAATTACTACCTGAAGCACCCAAATACGTAATAAATTAAATTTAATATGATATTTTTGGCTATAACTAAGTTAAGGAGTTGGGAGAAACCTAAAGTTTCTCATAAAATCATATTAAGTAATACAAATTTTGTTTTATGCATTCTGACATTCTGACATCTTATTTCTTACTGTTGTTTTGGCAACAATGGAGTGCTCAATGGCAACAATGGCACTCCGTTTTGCAATAGAATTCTCTTTGTACTTCTCTTATTTTCCTGGTATTTGTTCCACTTTTAAGTGAACTACAACACTCTAATGCGAGATTATTATTATCACGAATTAAATGTCAATTTTATTCCACTGACGAAAAACGAAAACCAAATCATATTGTAAAGGTTTTGGAATAAATTTGATCTTTATTCGAATTAGAGTGCTGTAATTGACCTAAAGGTGGAACAAATATCAGAAAAATAAGAGATAGAATTCTCCAAATGTTCAAAAACTCATAGCAAAATTCGAGGCAACTGATTCTGTGATGGATAGAAAGAAATCAGGAAGGCAGAAGTTTTACCAGAAGCGCAGGAATTAGCACATGAAAACGAATATAGAACATCTAGTGTCAATAATATAGCTGGACGTCTGAAATTACGCCAACTGTATGGCGAATACTATATTCGGCCGAATACTGAATACCGAATATTCTGCGAACTTCATCGCCGAATAGCCGAATATTAGGCAAAAGTATTCGGCTGGCGCATGAACGAGAAAAAAAGGAGTAAACTACTACCTGAAAATGTAGAGAAATTAGTCTTTCTGAACCATAATTTTCCACTTCTAAATTTTCATTCCGTAATTCAAGTGCATAGACATTTATTTGATCGTTTTATGTAAATTTTTATAATACGGAAGTTGTTTATGTACTTATACTACTTTAATGATTACCAGAAAAATATATTATCATAAAATTAGTACATATGTATTTTTATGACCTTTTTGTAGTTATCTTATTTTCCTGATATTTTTTCCACTTCTAGGTCTAATTCGAATAAATTTGATCTTTATTCGAATAAAGATCAAATTTATTCGAATTAGAGTGTTGTAATTGACTTAGAAGTGGAAAAAATATCAGAAAAATAAGATTATTATAAAATAAATATATTTCTATTTTATCAATTACCTGACTACAACAAAGCATCTTACTTAAAAGTATTCGGTATACGGCCGAATAGTACCTAGATATTCGGTATTTGGCCGAATAGTACCTAGATATTCGGTATTTGGCCGAATAGGATAAAAGTAGCCGAACAGGCCGAATACCGAATAGTAGCCGAATATTCGTTGCATGTCTAATTTTAACTAAAACAAGCTAATACAACCGAAAGAAATGATTTCGCCTTACAAACAGCGGAAATTCAAGTGAATCCACAGTGAATTCACAACATTTTTTGGACTGATGAAATCACACTTTGAACTTAATGGTGGTGTAAGCAATAATACAATTTGGTCAATAAATAACCAAATAATCGATAATAGTAGATTCTGTAACAAGGTTAGAATGAAAATTTGCGGAGCGGAGCGAGCGTGAGGAACCACGATTATCAAATTTTCATTCTAACCGAGTAGCAGACTATATTTGTTCCACGACAAAAAGTACGAATCAAAAAAAAAAACAAGTAAAATCGGTACAATCTGTATGAAAACAATTATTACGACAACGCCATTTTTGTATGAGACTGACAGTTTCGAAATCCATGGTAACCTATGACGTTTAGATCAATTACAGAATATTCATCCCGTATCTTGTTATTGAATGAAAATACACGCAAAACGCATAAGAAGCAAGTGTTTCAGAATAAATATTCTAACTCAAGAGTGAGAATTTTTACATTCTATTATTAAAAATGATTTTGGAATTATTGCATTTGCTAATGGTCGTGGTGCTAGGGAAATGGAAATTAGACACGGGAAAAGCGCAGTGGACGAAACGTCTGATTGGGCACATCGAAGAATGGTTGGCATGCAAACACCGACGGACGGACTACTTTCTGACGCAGGTCTTGTCTGGTTCATTCCGGGCGTTTGCTAAACGCATCAACAAAGATGATTGTGACTTGTGCATGTATTGTGGTGCGGAGGACACGGTCGAGTACACAATTTTTGAGTGCACACACTGGGTGCAACAGCGGCGAAGAGTTCATCGAGACATAGGAAGCATAGTAACTCTGGAGAACATGGTGCCGTTGATGCTGGATAGCCCAACAAAATGGGGAAGTATAAGTACATAGGACATTGCGCGACAGGCGAGGGAAAGGCGTCCGCATGTTAAAATTGAAAATAGGGAAATGAGGTAGAGAAGTGAGATGGTAAGACGCCGCCGGTAGCATCTGATGCTATATCTGCAATAGTTCCAGATGCTACAGAGGGCGTTGAGGGGTTTTAGTGGGTAGGCTGCTTGCAGAGAGTCCCACACTTACAGGACGCGATAGAACCTAAGCGCCTGTAGTGCGTAATGCATTTCCCTTGACAAAACAAAATGGTCGTGCAGAAATGACAGATATTCAACAAGGACTTGGCGATTTAAAAGTGAGCGTCTGTTGCGGCTTTACATCACATATTATATGCCCGTTTAGTTTTAAAGAGATTGAGAATGGAAGAACAAGCCCAATTACGGTAACTGGCCAGCGTTATTTGAATATGCTTCGTGATTATGAAATAACGATGTTGCAAGAACATGACATTGAAAACATCATATTTATGCAGAATAGTACACGTCAACATATCTTCAATCCAGTAAAACAGTTTTTAAGGAACACTTTTAATCTAGCCGGGTTTTGGTTATGAGATTCGGTTTATAGTATTGAAGAGAGGTTGCTGCTTATTCAACAAGAAAATGGCGGCCACATTCAGCATTTGCAATAAAAGTAATATTTTTAATAAATCCCATTTCTGTGCATACAACCAGGTATTTTTAATTTTTAAATTTGTCAAGGGTCGATAAAAATATCGATTTAAAAATACCTATATATTCTCAAGTAGATACGTAAGTTGCAGAAGTTGAAACAGTTTTTATTTCATTAAAATGAGAAGATCAAGATTTATTTTACTTTAATAAAGATCCAGTTCGCCCATTTTGTTCAGGTAGTATCTCAGAGGATCGTGGCTGGTAAATAAATCAGTGATTGTGTCGAAATTCCTTTTGTTGAGGTCCAGAAGGGTTTTCGCCCTCATGCCTGTAAAAGTAATAAAATTTGTTGATTGTCTTAATTTTGGAATATCTATTGATTTACTAATGGTCTTTTGTTTAGTTCCATAATGTAGAAAACATGAACCTAATACATAAAATCTAGTACATAACTGGTGTTCCTTTAGCTCACAGCATTGACTGTGAACGGACAGTGTCATGCTTTGCTGGCACTTTAAATTTTCTTCTTTTAATGTTGGCGAATGTTTGTTGAAAATCTACAAGTAATAAGTCCAATTCCATCTTGTGTTTCTATGTTCTTCCCAGTATTTACTTAAGGTTATGTATAACATTGTTGTCGATTTTCTTCATATGCTTTCCCATTGGCACTGTCCGATGACAGTAATTTGTTTGTTGCACTTAACAGTGTTATTTCCCTGTAGTTTTGAGAGTCTTGTTGGTGCTGTTTCTTGTATAGTGTAACAATTTGTCATAATTTTCATTTATTCAATCCATTCGTCTCTTCTTTGTTCTATATTTTCCATACCAGATCATATATATATGTACATATATACTTGTAAATCTTAATCTTCATGTTTTAATAACTCATTAATTATTCCATCTTTTTTCAGTGCTTTTGTATTTTTGTTTTTCTTTTTTTTTTACTTCTTCTAATGATGATTCTCTTACCACAACTGTATCTTCATCTTCTTTTATTGTTTGTTGTTAGGTAGGTAGGTCCTTAAAATATTCTCCCCATCGTACTAGTGCTCTTCGCATTCAACCGCTTTGTCTTTACTGGCTCATGATTTTCTTAAAATCTGTTAATTACAAGGCCCTACTAATTATAACCTTGTCACTAAAGAATCCTATAAATAGCCTATAATGAAGAGTAATAAAACATGGTTTTATTATCGTATTTTATTGCAATGAAACTATGTATTTCTTCAAAGCGAAATCATTACATACAACGCCGTAGTTAACCGACACTATCAGAACTATGCAGACATTGAGAGACCGTGCTTTTAGGTTTTCTAAACGAAACCGTTTACCTGCGAGTTGGGATTACTGTAAGGCTCTACGAAATTTTACCAATGATACATTACCTAGAGAAAAGCGTGCTTATATGGACTATAAAATTAGGGCTACTCAGTACTAAAAAAATATGGAAATTGTTGAAGAATATGGGCATCTTTAATAAATCGTCTAGTAATATTCCATCTGAGTTAAAAAAGTCTGAGTTGATTAATTTGTTCTTTGTGAATTCTGTGCCGGACCTCCAGCCTGAATTTTCTACAGTTACGAATGATGTAGTTTTCAATATTATACACCCAAATTAAGAGTAATGCTGTAGGTGTGGATGGCTTGAATACTAATTCTATTACATTGTGCTGTCCCCACATTCTGCACTTCTGCACTTCCATAATTGTTTGTTTTTGCTCCTTGAACGGCCAATATCCTGAGTGCTGAAAACATCCTTTAGTTTTTCCGTTACCTAAGAAATCTATCGTCAGACAACTTGGTGATTTTGGCCTGATTGGTATAGTTCCAATAATATCAAAGATTGCAGAGAGGGTTATCGAATTTCAATTGAAAAAAATCATCACCCAATACGATATATTACCCGAAGTACAATCGGGCTTTAGCAAAACTATAGTCGTAACATATCCCTTACTGAGGGTTACTTGACTCTTATATGCTTGCTGAATTATTCCAAGCCGTTTGACACCTTAAACCATAAATTAATTTCAGCAATATTGTATCATATTGACCTTAGTTCTACTGCAGCGAATCTTCTGTTTGGGTACATTACTGATAGAAGGCAGTGCGTGTCAGTTGACGCTTGTGTTTCCCCATTTCTCGCAATTGTAAAAGGTGTATCCCTCTCCTGGGACCTCTCCTGTATTCTATCTACACATGCCATTTTGCTAAGTACTTGCTGTTTGCTAAATCTCATTTTTATGCCGATGATACGCAGCTGTACATCATTTTTACCTCACAAAATGACTGAAGCTTGCGGCAGGATATAGAACGTCTTTATATTGTATCGAGGAAACATTTTCGTTGCATAAATCCACCAAAGAGTGAGCTGATAGTTTTTGATCCAAAAGAGTTTAGGTTAAATCCTGACTTTGGAACTAGCATAAACATTTTTGTTGGTGGTGTGCAGGTAGATTTGAAGAGATCTGCTCAAAATTTAAGTATTATTTTGAATGACGAACTAGACTTTACTGAATATACGCATTTCTGTACTCACTGCTACTTTAAAAGCTATTTCTGATAAAAGAATATTTCTTGACAGAAAAATATCTTCTTTGTTAGTCGGTTTTTTATGGCGTCTTAATTACAGTGATTAATTATACGGAATTTTACATTTCCGCTTATAATGCAGGTAGACTTTGGAAGATACGGAATTCTTGTCTTAGACTGATATATGAAAATTAAATTATATGAAAAATAGGAGATTGTTGCACTCTGCTTCACTGTTCTATATACCTACTTATAATATTATCTTCACAGGAAAACCTCTGTACCTGTATATCAGAATTACGTTTAGAATGGATGTTCTAAAGTACAGTCCATCATGTGAATATCCGTTACAAGGGCACATTAACTTCACCACTGTACAGATTGGAAGAATTTAAGCGCAAATTACTCTTGTTTATAACAATCTATCTACTAATTTAAAATTAGCTCTATTTATATTTCTATTTAAAAAGACTGGCGGGTAAGGCGTCGCTTTTCTACTTACTTATTAGTTGCGCTGCATGCGACTTGTACAATTGAAAAGAACAAATTGCAAATGCAACGTATAGTTCAAAGAGGCCAAAATATTGACGGAAAAATAGAAGAAAGTAATAGTCTTGAGGCATTTTTTATCAATTTAGATTATTACGTTCCACAGTAGACAAATCAAAAGAAATTCTGCTGATGGTTTTAGCCAAGTTCCAGAGCCTGTCCGGTGGGGAACGGAAACCGAGTTCTCCTTATTGAAGAAGATAAAGATTATTACGTTTTGGAATCACCAGTTGCTTTGCCAGTTTTCGCGTATTATCGCAATAATACAAAAGTTAATGCAACACATCACAAATTTTATGACATACATGCACTTATATAAGTTTGGCCGTTATCTCTTATATCATAAGAGCATATGAATCATCTATTCAGTTTTTGCAAGCCGCTAATGTCTCGCACTATCCGTTTACGGATTTGGATTTCCTTATTTGAACACGGGTACTTAAGCTGAATAACTATTATGAGCGTATTATTTATCAATGAGAAGAGCATTACGCTGCATCGAGGTCATGCGCGCTTATTTACCCACTAACGATTAATACGGCAAGTGAATGCATTAGACGGTAGGTATGTAAATATGGATAGATAATTATAGACACTACCTTGTGGAAATATGGGAATTTAATCTATTATGTAAAACAGAATTTATGCCAAATTGAAGCGAGAAAGATATTTATTGATCTTTAAATATTTAATGATACGGTACACAAGTAAAATAAGTGTTGAAGCAGATGAAAGCGGGCATATTTAATTAATTTACCTTTGTCGAAGAAAAAAAGAGCTACATACCTTAATATTACTTACTCTATTTAATTGCTTGAATACGTGCTATTTCTGTATCGTTTGTTTTAAGTCAACGGTCTCTGTTCATTTGTGCAAGTATACTTATTAATGTTTTTACAGTAGATATGATTGATGTATTTATTGAGTAATTAGTTATAAACGGATTCAAACCCTGTTTTGTTCAATGAGCGTTTATGAAATAAAACAGTGTTACGATTTATACAAGGTTAAGTCATATGTTTGCTTATTATCCGGAGATTCATATTTGAACTTTGACGTAACGTATGTATTTGCTAGTTTCAAGTTCGTTTCGTAAATGGTAATATGCTTTCGATGGCAGCTGGAATATGATAGGTACTGAATGGTTTTTCGTTTTCAGCTCACGGGAAATATAGAACTTTAACATTTAAAATGCATAGAATTGCATCGATATGCAGAAACGGTTTCGAGAGTTGCATAGAATCCATGGCATGTACTGCCTGTACTCGATTCTATTTGGGACACCGTTCCTTGTGTTTTAAAAGTTTTTTTTAATTTAAATACGTATTATCCAGATTTTTTAAGTTTTATATTTTGAAAAGCTAATGCCTTAGTTCTGTGCGTCAATATATTTATATTTTGCTTCTCAATAATAATCTTGTGCTGGTACTCCTTCTTCAACTTCACATCAAACTCTAATTAATAAAAGAGTTTATTAAATCTCTTTCTGAAAAATGGGATACTTTAACTACATGGATGACAAATTGCCAGAATTGTCCAAGGCAAAACTCAAAAATGGCCTATTTTTAGCGCTGACATTTACAACCTAACACAGAGAAAGCAACTTGACTGCCATTCTAGGAAATAGTAAGTTAACAAACTGGGGTATTTGATGAGCCTCATGTCGCGTTTTTTTTTATTCCCACTTGAAGTACTTTCTAGATAATCTAAGAACCGTTAGCGACAACAAAGTGACCGTTGCCATGAAGAAAAATAGACATAGACTGCTTCAAAAAGTTGAAGCAGCAATATATAAAACGTATAACATGAAAAGAAGCTATGTACCTATTTATTGAGAAATTTTGTAAAATGTTTACGTTTTTAATAAATCTTTTTAAATTATTTTAGAAAACTCGTTTCTTATGTGATGACAAACTCGATGTCAATCTAAAAACATAAAGATCAGCTGAATTTAAAATAAATTGGCAACGTGAGAAAATGTAGACCTGTGTATTTGACGAAGTGCTGCCTTTCATCTCTCTTCTAAAGCTAAAACTGTGTCTGAACAAATATGATAGTTTGTAGCAGGTTTGTAGAGCAATTTTTAATGCATCATAACTTTTTTTACAAACTTTTACTTGGGGTAATCTGTTGTTCCTTTTTTGACTTTAATTTCATGTTATCCGATTCTTTATTACATTTCACATGTTAAAGCAAGTTCACTCACGGTTCCATACACGTAGGCCTAAAAAGTTTTCTAAACTAGGATGCTTCTAACAACAGCCAATTAATTTTTATTTATTCTTTATTTAATAATTTTGCTGACTTTAATTTTTTTATACTTTTCCAGTTTCTATTATAAATTCAGTTTTAGTTAACATGTTCATATATTATGTTCCAAGACGGTTATGTTTACACCTTTTTATCTTACTCTCTACCTCTAATGCACAACCCAACCACTCTTGATTTGATTAATTACAAACGATAAAACTTGACGATTTTCTTGAGTTGTAGAGTCATAATTGCTTTTTTTGTTTCAGGTGAGAAAGTATGTTTCTTATTGGGGTTCATATTATTGGATTCTTTGATAATTCTTCATGTTAAAGCCGTAGATACCTTAAAAGAACTCAGTCATTTGTGGTTTAATTAGTTTTCTTAAATTTGCATGCTATCTGGCCAAGAAAGTACGTTAGAACATGTATACAGACACTGCTGCAAATAATTGACGAGCACACCATGTATAACCTGAACGCGTGGTTCTAGCATAAGGAAATTTGATATAGAAGTAGTACTAAACTAGTATAACTTACCCTCGCGCGAGGGATGCATCAATAGTGGGAGTATCCCCTGCGAGCGGCGTATACCATCGCTACACGACGAGGCATGGAAGCATCAGTGTAGCGAGTACGTCTTCCATTCCTGCTTGCCAAACGGCTCCAAGTTGTCGTGAGGACGACGTACGCGACGTTACAGCGCTGAGCAGAAGGGCGCGGTCCTCGCGTGCAGTGGCCACGCGCGGGTATTGGGGCTACGGCTGAAGGCGCGTACGTCCTACTTTAGTCCATTTTTGCAATGCCAGTTGTATAACTAACAACAACCGCTCGAAACGGCGCGCGATTTAACGGAAGCATACACCCGCCATGTGCATCCCCAAATGTTCCTCGCTCAATCCCGCTTAAGTAGCGCGATCGATTCGCCATTATACACCGAATACAACTACATGCTGGACCTTAACACCACACTGAGAACGACCGGTTTCTCCCATACCCTGCGGTCTCCATGGCATCTGCATGTTCCATCTGTCGGAGCCGCTCAGTAAATCATGCATAGACTCGTCTGTAGGAAACCTTGATGTCCCGCCAATGTTATGGACGTATCTTTACGCGTTCAGATTATAGGAGAGGGTGTGCTCGTCTATTACTTCAAGCAGAGTATTGTTCATAATTAGGGAACTCACTTTAAAGTTTTCCGCAAATATAATTAAATGGTACACTAGCACGTGTTTAAAACACAATTAAAAATACGTGAATATTTTTTCAAAATTGTTTGTTTTGAGTTCAGCTGTGTATAAAACATAATATTCTAATATATGCATCGAAGGATAGGTTTATGGGCCCTACAGAAAATACATTTTAAAGCACTTAGCTTGCTCCGAACCCAAATCAATTTTCTTAATGCAAAAATTGAACATAGAAAAACTTAAGATTAAAAAACATATTTTTGCGAGATCATTATACTTTAGATAAAGTTGAAAGTATTCAGATTCAGTCTACTGGTTGGTTTTATATGGAATGATTCTATTTACCGTTATAAGTTTTACCACTTCATATAAATATTTTTTATGAAAAATTCAGTAAAAATATAAAACTGCAATATATTTAAAGAAAATGGAAAAGTTGTGGTGGATTTTCATAGTTCGGTTTCACTTTATTTGTCCAAAAGAAAGATTTATTAAAGCTATTGTATTATGTACTTACACACAACTATTCTGCCAACGCAACTGTTAAAAGTACCAGCCCTAACAACTAAATGTTCGAACAAATAAAAATTTATTGAAAAAGCTGTCAATAAAAGAATATATTAACAAAAGCTGACTATCTTAAGCGAGTCACTGTCTATTTTTTGGTATGACAACAAAAAAAAACCTATTCTTCTACAGGTTATGTACCTACAAGTTTGATAGAATTAATTATAAGAATTTTTACCGGTGAATCAATTCACCCACCTATTCCTTCATAATAATTATTAATAGCACATCTACTTTTGTTTATATCTACGTTGATCTGTAAAAATAACTGATAGATTGCATAACACGTAGGCGGTAGTTTCCTTTGATTAACCACGACAAACATTGTATTCATAAAAAAATATAAAAAAAATATTTACTATCTCCTTTACAAAACTATAATTATCTTTGTCCTGATTTACAGAATTCACATCTGTTATACTAAATAGAACAAAATAACAATTTGTCGTCACCCACGCGCTACTCAAGATATTCGATATTATATACGTTTGCTAGCTGTATATATTCGGCAATGTTTATTTAATGATGTCCATCATTCGAATTAGTTGATGTCACTTGTTACGCAGCTATGTATATAGACGTACGCATCATTTTTGTCTTAATTGATACGTGTTAAAACCGGAGCTCATGATGACATCAATCAATAAAATTCATTGATGTATTCATTATACTTTTTCATATAAGACTCTATGACAATGAATGTGGAACAAAAAAATTATTGCTGTGTTTGATGTTCTTTTAAAGCCAAATGACAACGGAGTTATTTCAACGAGCGATGGTGTACTTAATCGTAATGTATCAACTAAAGTTGATACATTATAGTTACAGTTGAATGTGTTAGTAACGGCAAAGGTCTTGACTCAGAATATAGTTTATGACAACTTCCATTCTGATTATTAAATTATATATGATAATAGTTTGGGCTTCAAATGTAGCAATTTCGAAGTAGACATATTTTTTTGTCTACAAATACATAAATATATATGTATGTATGTAAAATAAAAATATACTCTGCAGTTTATTAAACATTTGCTCTAGATCGACTGTAATTTTTTTTTTGTAGCTTGTTTAAAAAGTCATCCGAGCGGATTTTGATAAATATATAGGTATACAGGTAGAATATCAAAAAAAGAGAGCCCTATGTCGTTTTGTTTGAAGAGTTTTTGTTTAATTAACCCCAGTAACAGTAGCGGCATTAAAGGTATCAATTTATGGAATTTTGAAAGTTCATCATTGCCGCTACTAACGATTATGTGGAAGATAGTACAAGGAAGAGCGGTTCCAACAGTACGTTCTGAAGAACCAGTCAATATTACATTACATGCATATGATGCAAAACCTGTAAATTCACAATTGGGCTTGTAATATAGCTAGATATTTAAATGCTTTTATCAATAGAAGTTACTAGAAACAATAGGATAAACAACCTAAATTTATATAAACAAAATATATATTTTTAAGTATTTCTTTACCTTGTAATTTATCCATCTTGTAATTTCATCAAAAATATTCCTTATGAAATACAATAGAAAAATTGTTTGTTTATTACAACATTGCCAAATATATCCTCAGAATTTTATATACATAGACACGAAATATAACCAATTATCAGCATTTGATTGATTGCGAAAGGTTTATCAAACTACATTTAAATATGCCTGCGTAGCCGTTCGTGAATTTGGCGTTTTATCTTCAAAAAAACTACTTTTTATTGGACTTCCCAAAAGTTTCGTGAAAACAATAGTATTTTGATAAATCATTGAAAAGTCACGATCGCCACTAAAATAAGAAAAAAAGGGACGGTGCAAAAATTTCTAATAGACATACACAGATATTTTTTACCAAGTTGAATGATATGTAAATAAATGTTTATTGTACTCTATGAATGCATTTGTTTACGAAGCAGCTTTGCTACCCTATGAATTGCACATGTGGTCTTTTGACAAATATTCTATTCACATTCTCTACAGATTTTTTTCGTTTCGACCTGTTTTTTTTTTCGTAGGAATCAGGTGTTTTTGCTTTGTTCATTACAGAAACTTTCAATATTAAAGTACAAGGACATATTATTACCTAATGATCTGGTAATTAATAATTTACTATTTGAGGTCGGGTTCGTAGTTAATATTTTTTTTCCTTTCACATAATTCGTGGTAGTCTTGAACGGTTTATGAGAAACAGGACAAAAACTTAGAGTAGTAATGTCCGCAATTACTACCACGATCTCCGGATGCATGCTTCTGTGTGACGGCAAAACTTATCATAAGCTGGGCCGCTGTGACAACACAGTCTTGAAGAGCCTCGACGTCTAAAATTTCCCGTCGATGATCATAAACAAATTTTTTCATGTATTCTCACAGGAAAAAGTCCAACTGATTTAAATTGGGACTTCATGCTGGCCACAGAATCCTTCCGTCTCGGCATATCCAATGTGCAAATGCCTTGTTTAAATGTTCCCGTACAAGTCGGGCAACATGCGGAGGTGTCCCATAATGCATGAACTACATTTGCCGTCGTACATGTAGTGGTATGTCATCCAAGTAATCGGGTAACGTATTTTGCAGACAATTTAAATGATTTATCGCATTTAATTTTTCGGGAAGTACATGTGGCCCAAGTAAATGATCGCCCAATATTCCGACCCATACATTTATTTATGTCCTATGTTGGGATGCACTCTGATGGATATCTTGTGGGTTTCTATCGGCCCAGTTATAAATATTATGGTAATTCAGCACACCATTTTTGTGAAGCAGTATTCATCGGTAAACAGGATCACGGATCGAAGATTTGAAAGACAAGTTTCTGTTTGACGAAACCATTCACAACAGCTAACCCGTCGAGGAAAGTCATTGTCTGATAGACGTTGGATTTTCTGTTCGTCATACGGATGCAGTAAAAGATTTCATCCTGTTTCTCCGTAGATTAAAATTATGTCTATGTACTCGGTATGCGCATAACTTGCCATAATGTACACATAAAAGCAGTGTTGCCCATCCATATACGAGTCCGAGGTTTTTGGAATTTAAGTTTTCATGCCATTAGCTTTAACCTCTTTTATTTTTATAGACTATTCAGTAGACACCTTGTATATTGAGCATTTAGCAATTTTATTTATCTGTTGTAGTAGTATCAAAACAGTTGTAAGATTTTAGTTTATATTTAGATCTAAATATGGTGGCAGTTGTAACCTTTTTAATGAGACAGTATTATTACCACGCAAATGTATTAGTATTCAAGAATACATTTTTGTTGATGTTAGTGATATTTGGTATCATAGTTTGTCTTTCCGACCTTAAAAAATTAAAAATATTTTTTTGTTTCTGTTCTGAGTAGCACTTTGCGATTTGCTGCGCCTGAAAAATATTTAAAAAAACAATGTTAGAATTCGTAATTTTTGCTGGGGTTGTGGAATGTACCTCAAGAATCTTAGAGGTACGTAGTCTTCGAAACGTTTTCGTAGGTAACGTCAAAAATAAATAAAAAGCAATAATTTTTGGAATCTCGAATTTTCTGTTAAAGTTTTGAGACCTACCTCCAAAGTGTTAAGTGTTACCGATAGTTAATAACATTCGAAATGGTTATATGCTTGGTTTACGTTATCGCACTTTTTCCTTATCTCAGAAACATCAGACAGCAACAAGTTTTGAATTTCTTGTTACAGTAGTAAACCTTTAAAGTTCTAACGGTAGTTCTTAATGTTCGAAATTTTCAAGTTTAATAGTTTTCATGACAGGTTTTGTTCATATTAATATCTTACTTCGTTGTTGAAGTATTGCCAAAAATGTTTTTTACGGGATAATTTCTGTTTTCACCCCTCTTAACGCCAAAACCAACAACTGAAACATATGGGAGGTCCTCTATTTTTCGATATTTTATGTGTGTGTAGTTTTTCACCAAAATCAAAGAGGGACAAGAGCTTCACATTATTATGTTTTATGACGTGTAATTTGCATTTTCATTTATTTCTTAGAATTGCTGATAGCATTAAGCGTTATATTTTATAAGTTCCTGAAATGGCAGTTTTTCATTAAATTTATATTAAAATTGTAATCTATGTTTAAATTTTTAATAACTCTCATGACATTTTATAAATAACAAATACAATAGAAATAGTAATGCAAGAAATAACTAAATATATAGTATATACTTGTTCTGGAATATAATAATGAATTATTTGGCCGAATTAACTTCTTAAATAGTTTGTACATGTACATATATAAACGCAAATATTGTTTTCATAACATAATCCCCACGACTGGCAGCGTTAATGTATTATTCAATAAAATGACGAAAACGTAACACTATAACAAACCGTGTCATTGCGGTATAACGATTAGCATATTAATGCCACCTTACCTATCGGAATACGCATAGATGTTGAACACGTGGTTTTAAAAACTATCGAGAAATGATCTCTGATCGAAAGTATTCGCGTAGGTGCAAAATTTCAAATCTAAAATCTTATTTAAACGTATGTCCTTCGTCTTGACTTTTTGTCAGAGCAACGTTTTGTTTAAAATGTGCGCGATTTAGAAGAATAGCCGGCAGAGTTACTGAGCTCAGTATCTAATACGTTTAAAATGCTAATTCTTCAGGTAAATAAAAGTGACTAAGCTATGATGCAATTTATATTATGTACAACCCGTCTTGTTTTAAAACAATATATTTTCAGTTCGCGCCAGTTATGCGTTAAGGCTGGTTTAGTTATCACGTTACTTAATGTTATGCGTGTGTATTAGTCTAGCCGGATTTCAGTAGTGCGTTCATGTACGGGTTCTATACGAAACGGAAAGTCGATCTTTTTTTATCAACGAATTAGTTAAAATAGTGCAACCTAATTTTTAGTTGGATTAAGTTTTCGATTCTAATTTAAATTCTATTTTGATAAGACACCTATTTAAAATGGTTGGAAGAAAGATTGATTATAACAGTAAGTAATCTTAATTTCTTTTTCTCAGCATTACTATAGTATATGTTAATTATTAATGTAAACATTGCGATAGTGTTGTAATATGCATGTGTAATCAGGATTAATTTGGAATGTAAACTTTCTTCATGAATAATTCTTAATGAATAATTCAAAGACGAACCTATATTTATAAATAACATTTTTTCTAAATTTACGAATTAAATAAACTAAATAGTTTCTATTGTTGGTTAAATTTGTGCTATATGAGATACTTAACACATATTCTTCGAAGTGGCATCTCCAAAATATAAATATATTGAACATATTCAACGTCACATACAGTAATTTAATTTAACAATCTAGTAGGTACATATATGTATATATTTTGTACGAAATTCTTAACATTACTGTTTATACCATGTGCGTTATATTATTACCTGAATTTTGAATTCAATGCGGGACGTGCAGAAGGCTAACAGGTGGTTTTTGTTATTTGTAGACGTCATCTTTCTAAATTTAAAATAAACCAAATAAATGTAGCTCTGTGTGCTAATACATTATCATGCTACATTTTTCAAATATGTAGGTTTGTATTTAAACATAATCCAAGTACCTATTTTTTTTTAATGTGTGAAATCTACCAGCAATACTACAGCTTCGATAAAACCGCCTCCGATTTTTCGCTTGATATTAGCAATATCTTTTAATAAGCATATTGTGTCTCATGACATAACTATTTACTACTTCGTAAATTCCCATTTATTTTTATATGTCAGTGGAAAACAATGCCAAAAATGTTCTAACTTAGCCTCAGTTTCTAATCTGTTGTTTATACTCATAAACACGTATAAATACATCGACATCCATAGTGTATATTATGTGTAATTGTATATTGAAAGGAAAAATAACTGGATAGAATAGGGCTGCAAAGTTATCACCACAAAGTAGTAAGAGCACTTCAAAAATGACAGAAATGATTCACCATTTCTTGACCACTATTCGCAATTGGTCATTTCAATTGCCCAACTTTCGTTTAAGTAACAATCAATATGGACATATGTATTTAGGGATCGCGTGGCGAAACTTCCAGAAATTTCAGTACAGAATGGACCATTTTGTACAGTTTCAAAATTAAAAAAAAATCTAGAAATACCTTTTTCTCTTTGAGAACAAAATTTTCACCGCAGGATACGATTGACTGTCGATTGACCATATTTAAGCACGAAATAACTTTTCTGGTAACTTTTCTGATAATTCAAAACAATAAAACCAAACGCTGAATACAATACAACTGGTTCTATATTTTATAGTCTTATCTACGCCATAAAATATTCTAAGTATTTGAAGTAAGACATAACAGAGTATCCACAATTTATCACCTCCTTTTTATAGATTTCGAGAGGTGTAAAACGATGATTTATTATTCTTTGTGGTCTGAATACATGAAGCAATAAGTTGCATCATCTGCAGCATTCAGAACCACATCTCAAAGTTTCGAAGAAATACTAAAAGTTGAAAACTTTGTCAGAATATCGAAAACAATTAACCCATGGCTACTCAAAATGATTTTCCATTAATTAGCGTGTAGAAAAAAATGTTCGTTGTAAAATATTAAATTAGGAACTGAAGATAATAGAAATTAATGTATTTGTTTTATTTACGTAAATGTGCTGTCTAAAATTAAACGGTTAAATTTTTGTTGTGACATTTCGATATAAAAGCATTATTATTAAGATAATTTTTAAAATGGTTTTTGCTTAGAGTATCTTATAGATTGTTTGTTATGTAAATACAGACTGTAATAATGATTATACTTTAGTACCGCTTAATAATATGTATATAAAGAAAAGATAAATGAAACTCATTATTGGAATGGCGCTATGTTTGTTGTAAACATTATCATGTTTTAATTTCAGAGTTTATGATCTGAATTTTCCCATTTTTTTTCTTTTGAAAATGCATCTTATCAACAATACGGTAAACAAATCAGAATAATTCATAAATTTACCAGTATAAGATATGATATGTATTGTGTAGTACTCTCCTGTATTGTGGCTTCAGTTAAATATTAATTAAGGACAACAGAGGAAAAATGGAAAATGTAATTAATTCTAGATGTGAGTAATAAATATTTTTGAATTTTATTTAAATTGTGCACATTTTTATTTTTTCGCTCTTATTGTTAGCATAATAATGTAGCTATTATCAATTATGATAGCTAACAAAGGGGATCAACCTCAACTGCTAAGGGATGTAATTAAGACGGTTTATAGTCACCAGAGTGGTCGACCTGATTTCAGATAGGACCAATATGGAAACATGAAAGTTCTACTAACCTAGTTTGAGGGTGTTTAATGGCTTCTATCTATCATGCGACAAATTTATATTACGTATATATTACTATCACAGCTTTATAAAGAATAAATAAAACGTCTCGCTGGCTAGTTTCACGTTTTGATTCGATTTTAATGTTGAGATGAAGAAGGAAATAACATACTTAGGCTTAATCCTCTACCTGCTTTTTACTATCTTTCTTTTCCTATTATTCAATTCCTTACTTAATCTAGAAATCAAGAATTCAATCTAGTATAATTGATTGTAAACGTTCAGATTATTTACAAAACTATAAATTCACGCTTATGACTCCACGAAAATCTAACTGAGGTATGGAATAGAGATGTAAATTCCAAAGCGAAATTTATTTGATTCTTTCATTTAATGCCAAATTGTGTACTCCGGTACTTCCTTCCCAGTAAACAAAACGTATAAAAGAACTATCCATCTACATAAATTTGTTGCTAATTTCATGCTTCAACGTTGAAGTTACTAATGCGCCATATTTGAATTTTGTTTACTGGGTTCTCCTTTAGGTTTAGATTATTTAGTTGTTAGGCGTTCACAGTTTGCTGTGTGATACGCGAAAATTGAGTTCTCTCTGTTTATGTGATTAGGTATTTCAGTCCAGAAGTTGACAGTTTAAAATTTGCTGAGTTTACTTTGGCTCCGTTGATTTTATGTTGCAGGCTTATTATGTCTTCTAATCTGTTCCAATCCCATAGAGATTGAGGCAAGCGTGTTAATAGAATAGTAACTTTACGAATATGGTTATAATTTTGTAAGGATATATTTACGTATTATTTTAGGATTCTCTTATGAACAAATGCGTATACTCTAACACCATTTAGTGTTAGGTTGTGTCTTAGTCAATAAAACTACATACCTATTTTCGTACAATAATCTCACATTTACTAGATGATATTTTAATACTACATTATATATCTATTTATAAAAATTGACCTTTATTATCTTTTAAATGTGAAATCTTCACTTATATTCGACAAGTTGATTTTATATATCGTAACATTTATCTCCTACGACAATTATCGTTAAATGAAACTTTACTAAATGTTTGTTTCTATTTAGAGACTTTGTAGTAAACTTAAAATAAATATGTTCTCACTTATTCAGCAAGTGGTTTCCAAAACGTGTTATAAAATATTTTATGGGTTATACCTTGACGTACATTGTACATTTAAATAGTATATTGCTGCTAAGAGGCAACATTAGTTGAAGGATATTTTAATTTGCAAAACTCCAGTCATAAAATGTTATCAATACTTTAGTAATTATTCCGTCAAAAGTTATGATGCGTAAAGTGTGTTAAATTAAGCTGTAAATTTCCTCTCCTACTTGACCTACTATTTAGTCCCTATATCTACTTTTTTCATGATTCGTCTTCTTTTTGTCACGCCAAGTGATTCTCCTTTTGTTGTTTAACATATCGCTTTATACATTTTTGAACATTTTTAAGCAAAATGGAACAGTATTAAACGCATATACATGTATTGTATGCCTCATAGTAACTATTCAGTTTTGACTGGCTAATACTAAAGGTCAATTTTTACGAAATTTTTTGTAATAAGGTAAAACCGTTTCCGTTTAGCGAGGAAAATAATTTAACAACTTATCTGAAGCACTTGTTTAATTTACTACATTATGGTTAACCAAGTCTTTCTCTGGTTTAATGCGAAGACTAGAAAATCGAGTTACTAAAATAACTGCTAAAAGTAAGTGGTTAGTAAACCATTATTAGTTGCGTTCAAGTTACAGAGTAGCTCTAAATATCTATTGATCACAATCATCGTCTCATTATTATATTTTAGAGTTGAGATTAATACGAATTTGTTCTAACTCTTTGTACACTTAAGCAAAATATGAACATGGTACTGTTTAGTATCAAACAAAAAAAAAGATATTTAATCTACCATTCTTCCACCAGATCTTCACTTCCTTCCCCGAGATAGTATAAATCACAAAAGTGGTCATCCATGTTGACAGCGAACAGCTTTAATACCCACATTTTCGGCAATTATTGAAAAATGTTTGCATGTAGGATATATGAGTTTCTTAACAAAATACATACAGTTGCTCACGAAAGTATCCGACCAGCAAGCAGTTTATCGAAACGACCACTTACTTGAATAAGTCTGACGAATTTTAGAATACGGTCATTTGGACGGATGAGGCAAAAGTTGAATTGTTTGACACCTCCAGGCGAAAATTTGTGTGGCGAGCACCAGATACAGAGTTTAATCGCGAAATGTACAACCAACTGTAAAATACGGAGGTGGTTCAATTATGGTGTGGGGATCCATGGCAGCGACTGGTGTTGGAAAATTAGAGTTTATTGATGGCAAAATGGATCACATTCATTATATTAATATACTGAAAAAAAAATTGAAAGGTAGTGCAAAAAAATTAGGGCTACAAGCTAACTTCATCTTTCAACAGGACAATGATCCAAAGCACTGCGCTCACAAAACGAAGGAATGAATTCTATATAATGTCAAAAATCAACTAAAAACCCCCCTCAGTCACCAGACGTTAACCCCATTGAACATTTGTGGGCAATATTAAAATCTAATCTTAGCACCAAACGGATTTCTAATAAAGAAACGCTAAAACGCTAAAACAGTATCTGTTGGGAGAATGGGAAGCGATAAGCCCTAGTGTAACGAGTAAGTTAGTCAAATCAATGCCTAACAGACTGACAGCCATAATAAAATCCGGAGGTTATCCCACTAAATATTAATTTCGTTTTTAACAAGTTTTAATGTTATTACATATTTTGATGTTTACAGTTAGGAGCCGGATACTTTTGTGTGCTTAATATAGTGTATATTTTACGTTACATTTTTTATTACAGCTGTTTTTATTACTTTCATTTTACAACTTTGTTTGACTTAAATAGTATTAATAAATGAATGTAATATGCGCATTAGTTGTTTCTTATCACCTTAGAATTTAGTAATTGTGGTCGTTTCGATAAACTGCTTGCTGGCCGGATACTTTCGTGAGCAACTGTATGTACATATATGGATTTGATCTAGTGAGCTTGGTTATGGACCAAGTTATTAAACAGAAACAGAAGAAATATAAAACATCTGAATTAATAAATCATTTTATTATAGTTATTATTGAAAAAATTAAGTAGTGTTGAAATCGGCGACTTAACTTTAATTATTACTTTGTTACAGCATCTCAAAACTTGGTGATACTATAAGAAGCCTTTCGTTTTTAAGGTGATTTATACGTGCAGTTACTGAGACTGTTTTGTCGTCCCCTACTCGCATATTTTGTTTATGTAGTTTACTTTTAAATTCTACATATCTGACTCTATTATGGCAGGTGTACAAACCTCATAACACTGGGGAAACCTTAAATGTCATTTATCACAAAAGAATTCTATTTGTGTATCATTTAAGCGTGTTGAAACCATTAATTTGTTTGCAGAATATAAATAATCTACCACACTATCCTATTACAAAAATTTCCTCTATATGTACAATTTCACAATACATAGTTGTCATGGAAGTCCACTAAATTCAAATACGAATGAATAATACTTTTTTTAGTATGCATGCATCATAAACCAATCAAAACACACCCATAAGCGTGCATAATCGGGCGTTTATCGCACGGTGTGCGTATAAAAGTTGCTTGGTAACAGCCAATCCCAAGCGTTTAATAGTCCAGTGAAATGTCAGGAAATGTCAAATGACATATAGGTACATGTCACTTGATAATATGTATTGGAATTATTGATTATTGATTTGAATTATTATTTGGACTTTGCAGGTATTAAACTTAATTCAGCTTCAGCAGCTAGTTTTTGAATTTCTGTCGACATTATTAATACAACAATCATGTTTAATAATTAAGTGAAATATCAAATGACACAATATAGAGACACATGTCACTCGATAAAATGTATTGAAATTATTGATTTGATTTCTTCTAGTTAAAATTATTGTTGCATTTATACTAAAAAATATCGTATGACACAGTGCATACTCAGCTTTTAAAGCACTCGTGACGTTAAAGCCACTCCGCTTCGCGTCGTGGCTTTAAACTCGTTACTCGTGCTTTAAAAGCTCGATTATGTACTAGTGTCATAATATACTAATATCAAACAAAGCATAAATGCTATAGCCATAAGGTATATTTATTAATCACAAAAAAAATTATGGCATCATCATAGAACGTGCACATTTTAAACTTAATTTCATCTCCATGTTTGTTTCTTGATCAATAGCTTAGAAATATTCTACTACCACCATTTCTATTGAATATTTACTGGGTACCTACTATATATAATTCCGAATAACATATAGGTATACATATTTCTTTGGGCATAACCTTTACAAAAACGTCAAAATACCGGCGAAACAAACGCGTATTGTGTTCTGAAGTTACACTTTCAATTTATGTTTCAATTTAAGTTTTGCTAATAATCTAGAAACCCACGCCCTTTAAAAGTGGTTAATTTCTAGGGGCAGTCTAGAGAATTTGCAAGCTCTGTAGTCGCTGAGGTGGTCTCATCTTTAGTATCTATTAGTTTAAAATATGCATATCGTAATTAACTTATTTTGTGGCACTGATATCAGCGGAACATTTACTTTTCCGAACTTAATGTGCGGGGTACTGAAATGGCATAAAATACTCTTAACACCATGTTTACAAAACCTAGCCTGTTGTCTAAACAATGAAGAGTGTTTGATCATCAAACAGTGCTATAGATATTCAGACTTCTTTCGTACTTTTAGGTCCGCATCCTGAATTAGTCAGAACTCAGTGTACGCCATTTCGTCAAAAAATTGCCAAGTGTTTACTGTAACCTATTGTGGCTCACAGTTTCGGACTTTGTTCCCACAAACAATGACGGCTTAATTTGTTTGCACATTCGCCATATATGTAAGTAAAATTACATCATTTGTTTGCATATGCCTCGTATTAATATTGTAGTGGAACATGAAATTTATTGTCCCAGAAGATATTTTCTATTGAAATCTAAAAGTATAATGGTACTTTTGGATTTTATTCATCAGTAGTCCTTCTTTCCCGAGAGCTTGTGTATCCCTTAAAACTTGTTGTTAATTTTATTTTTTTTATATTTATTCCTTCCGCTTCGCCACTTCTCTTGTCATATTTTTATTTCCAACTGTAAGAATAATTTGGTTATTAGAAATAAAATGTTAACTAAAAAATGTGCAATTACAAAACCAAAATATAAAATTTGTAATCATAAAACTTATTTGAAATTTAAATGTATTACGTTAGAGTTGTACTTGTTACTTGTACTAAAATTATATGCATACATATCTATGTATGTACAAGCATTCATACACTACCATCAATCAAAACCTGCAAGCAAATGCAAATACAATCGTAGTAAAATGTCATTGATGCATTCACATAACCAATTTAATAATACTATGTAGTACCGAGTACTCGCTATACAAAATTAGACAGCGAATTAAAGGTTATTGACATCATACCCGCGTTATTTCAATTTAAAATGTTCTTTAAAATCGATTAGTCGTAAAAAATGCAACTTTATAATAAATATTCATTATCCTTCTATACTTAGATGAGAGAACATTCATCATTTTACACCTAGTTATATTTCAACTTTGTATTAGTCATTCCATATTAAGTTCGTGTGTTGGTTATATGATTTATTAATGCAAATTACAAATGCTATTGTATTTTTAGACTAGGCTAGGCTTATATAATCAAAGTGGATAATTCTTATCAATAAGCGGAGTGTCGGTAAACTTATTGTCATGATTTCTATCTTCTTTTTTTTTGAAGGGAAACTTTGCTAGACTTTTCCGTTTATTTTCGACTCCTCTGCGTTCAACTGCGTTACAAATTATCTAAATATTTGACTCATAATTTCTATAATACTTTTCGCTTGCTGGCGAACTAGGACAGTAAATATTTGCCGCTATTATCTTCTAAGTCGTGGTCGTAGAGTAAATGAAGATAAAGTTTTATTGCTTTTACATTTTTTCGAATGGATAATAGTTTCATATACTTACATGAACATACGGCAGTGCCAATTTAGTTTGTGGAAGAGATATGTATACGAGACTTTTTCAATTTATATCTTGACTAAAAATAAAAATGTGTGTAATTAGATAAATACATACACTTCGAGATAATTAATCCAACTTTATTTGTCTGGTCATGATATTCCAAAAATTAGTGTAAACTTTAAGTTAGGATATCATTTTTCCCTATAAATATGGGTAATGACAAATTGAGTAAAAAGTGCTGCTGTTAAAAAATATACGACGACATTCGACATTCCTTATTTACAATGAAGTTACATTAGCTTGTCGTATTTTGTAGTACTATACCTTGTTTTTTATTAAGAAGACCAAATGATAAAATCCGCTTCACATTA
This sequence comes from Popillia japonica, assembly GCA_004785975.1. Taxonomy (NCBI): domain Eukaryota; kingdom Metazoa; phylum Arthropoda; class Insecta; order Coleoptera; family Scarabaeidae; genus Popillia; species Popillia japonica. The sequence continues at coordinate 50,968 of SMLS01071275.1, read as the reverse complement.
GGCAAATTAAACTGACAGCTTTTACACTTGGATATTCAAATAAATTTCATATATATAACACATTTATAAAAAAATAAGTGCACATTAATGTTAATATGTATTTTATTATTTGCATTATATTGATATTACATCAAATATCTTAACATAAATTTGTATTCTAGAAATTTTAAAGTAATGTTACATACTATTATAAATTACGATAGGAAGAAGCACTAGCTGATCCACCACACTATGTATCGACAAAAACTGGTGTGACTTAATTTAACAATAATGGTAGGTATTATATTTTAAATACATAATTCTGCAGTTCTTCGGCAGAAGCACTTCACTGTTGATACTAATATCACTGTCACTGGTGTCACCATTTCCAACCGAAATAGTAAATGACTCCACTACATCATCTATTAGGTAGCCATCTAACTTGCACATTTTGCCTTCTTCTTTCATTACATGATCTACACATTTTGTCTACATTTTCAAGGTTACATTTGTAATTGCGGTTAACACTTCGGCTAATTTAAAAGCTTTCATTTATTGCAGCTACAGCGTATACATTGTAATATTCCTAATTCTAATCGCACCATGAAGGGATCAAACGGTATTTGTTTTTGAAGCAACTATTCTTGCGTTTCTGCTTTTCGTGTTAAAGTTGTTGGTTTTTTTCCTTTTTCTGGTATGGTAAGATGCATTATCCATTACAATAGCACTATTGTCAGGCAATTTCTTTAAAATATTATTGAACCACTTCTCAAAAACATTTGCATCCATTTCATCGTGGTAATCGACTGTTTTTCTTCATTCAAATAGTAGTAACCCATCGTCAACAAAACCGTTTTTAGAACCAATATGTAAAATAATCAAGCGTCTTCCTTTACCAGTAGGATATTTGAGACCAGTAAACCATCTGTAAACACCTGTCTGGGTGTTGTAACATTAACATCTACCCACACATGTGCCTTACATTCGGCAATGTTTCGTCTAAATAATAGATTAGGCCTTGTTCATTTCTATTTTGATATCAAATATAATTATCTTCATCTCCACAAAACAATGTAATCACGTTCGAGCAGTAATCTTTTGTGATTACGTTTTAAATATCTGTAAATGCATACTCTGTATTATATCAAACTCTTAAATAATTAGTACCTACCCAAAAAAAAAATTCAAAAAAAAAAAAACTCAGCATTTTCATTAATTTATACAATGTTGAATGACTCATTGGAGCTATATTTTGACCTTCCCTTATTTTCTTTAAGATTTTGTTTAACGTAGGAAACTCTCCATTATCGTGTATTTAATAGTGTCGTCAAATGTAGATAGCACCGCCTTTTTTTCCACCTCGTTTTAATGATGGTGAAATTATACATATTCACCAAGAATATGGAAAAGACTTGACTTCGAAACACCTATTAATATTGTTAAATATAAATATACATATTTATAACTACATATTTATGTATGTTAGGTACCTAAAGTGTTAGCAATTTGTAGTGTTATCTTTATTGATATTGATTATCCACTTGTACTAGGTTGTGGATCCATTTTTACCATCAAATAGTTAAAAAAAAACTGTTTACTCGTAGTAGAAACCCAAAAAGATAATAGAAACATATTTAACGAAATATTTACCTAATCAGCTGTACCTATAATATGGCGTCGTTAAAATCTAGCATATTTGGGCAGTGTAAACATAACCGGCAACAAACCAATCGTAAGCCTATATTTTAGCAGGCTATAGGTCTTCTTAATAAAAAACAAGGTATAAGAGTACCAATACCAACCTAAGGCAATATTGTTTAAGAAAGCATGCATATAGAACTAGAACTTATAATACAAGCTGTTCAGAATCAAAAATTTTGACTCAAAAGATATCTGTTTTATTATTACAAGTAGCAAATCATATTTTTTTGGTTCTCTTGCATTTTATTTTTAAAATTGGGTGGTAGATATACAGAGTGAGTCGTGAGGAATCGACCAAACTCTAGTGGTGTATTCTACATGTGAAAATGAACTCAAATGTTGTTATCCGATTTCCATTTTTTGTTTTCGAGTTACAGCGTAAAAATAAATAAAATTTCATACATTAAAGTTTTGGTATTCTATTGGTATTATCGTTCTTTATAATATATTTTCAAAAATACTACCATTTATTTATAAACATTTTCTACATCGCCTACCAAGGGTACTGATTGCGTTCCTGATTGCGTCAGGCTGATTGCTGCTATTGTCAGCAGTATTTCTAATCGGTTGAATTAGTGCAGCACGAGTGTCAACTTCTACTTGATACACTTCATTTTTTAACCAGCCCTGTAAACAATAATCCAGTGACGTGAGGCATGGAGACTTAGGAGGCCAACCAAGATTACTAACACGACCAATCCACCTCGCTAGGAACCTTTCACCCAAATGTTACTACATCTAGAATATCTTCTACTTCTTGTAATTGTTGTTGACTGCCTCGCTCAAATATCATGTTTACCCTGGAAAGCTTTCAGATATCACACACTTTTAACTCGAAAACAAATAAAAATTGGATAACAACATTTGAGTTTTTTTACATTATTTTCACACTCCTAGAGTTTGGTCGATTCCTCCCGACTCACCCTATATATTGACTTCGTTATACCTAAATGTCATAGGTTTAAAATTATTGTGCAAAATATGCTATATAGCGACATAACATCCAAGCCATACAGTTAAAGCGTAAATTAAAAATGTGTCATCATTAAGAAACGAACACATATCATACAGGCAATTCGTTGAATGTATTGCATTCCATTTCTTTAAACTGTTACTAATTACTTTATTCGGTGTCCTCTTCTTGACCTTAATAACAGCCACCAACATTCAACCTAAATAACTGACAAGCTCTCTCGTCTTTTAGCTATTTAACCTTTTTGCGCTCCAGATACGCTTTCCCCAATATTATCCGACTGAACCCTCATCGTCATACAACGACAATCTGCATGCAGTGTGCGGATACGTAAACTCCAAGTCGGATCTAAAAATACGATTTATATTGTACGTTTCGTAAAAACACATCGCTATTGTGTATAAGAGTGCGGCATCTTTTAATGCCCTAACGACACCCTATCTCTTATAGATTGCTTCATCGATTTCTCCAACGCTTGCACATCAAATTAGCGCTATTTTTATCAAAATGTGCCTATCCCCCTATAAAAAAACGAATAGCACGATCGAATCGACACAGTGGCTAAGGGAATGGCATTGTTATCGTTCTGCGGTTATCATAACTATAAGGGAATCGGGAAAGGTTACGAAAGAAGTACGGGAATGGGAAGACCCACCCAGATTTTTCGTTTCGCGGTAATTAAAGCGAAAGGTCTGTTAAAATTGAGTTTTATTTCTTCGTTTTAATGGTGTCAGCTATTAAAATAGTATTTGCTAATGGGTATTGATGTGTTGAACTAACTTTTTGCAGTTTTGATAGTAATGACAGGTTTAATATAAATTTCGTAAATAAAGTATAGGTAGATTTGTTTCATAAATTTATATGTTAAATTATGTACCTAAAATTTAATATTATGTATTTCTGAAAATGATCAACTTATTGAAACAACTGGAATTTGTATCGCAAAAGAGACAAACGTAATTAATACTCCTTATCCAGTTTCTTCACTCCCTAGCACAGTTTGAGAAATCTTTCGCGGACATTAAGGTATCACTTTCTCCTGTTTCCCTCCTTATATACTCTACTTTTACCTTGAATGCTTACTATTTTGGACGCTTTAGTAGAGCAACTAAGCAACTTTCTTTTTACTACTATATTGGCCTTCTATTTTTGGTGAAATTATTTATTTGGAAAGACAAGTCAACAGTCAATTTTATAAACACTAGCAAAATTTTTATGATCTCTATATATTCAACAGATGAAGGATGAACAACTACTGCAGGCTTATAATATATTATTTGTATTTAATCAAACGTACGGTCAGAGGAAATCTGTTCGAATTTTTCTAAAAGCCCAGCTCACTTAAGGCTCCAGATTATCGGTAAATGTCAAGACTTGATTTACATAGGTACTAAACAAACTATTGAGGTTGATTTGACAATTCTTTCTTTTGGTAGTCAAAAGAAGAAATACCTTAAAATCCTTTTTTTCTCTTCTGGAAGAAGTTTATAGAAGTTGTTAGCTCTTATTTTTTGTAATTCTTGTTCATTCTTATCCTTTCTTTCTTCTCTCTTTTATGTTAAATTGAAGCAAGGAGAACAGGAAACAGTTGACTTGCCTTAATCGACGTTGAAACTTTTACTGACGGAATTTCTTATCTAAACTTATCTACACCATTATTGTGGTACTAAAATTCATTTATAATTATTTGAAATGATCAAAATTCCTCTTTATTCTTTATTCCTAAAACATAAAGCAAAGCGCGTTTACAAATAATAACCATTTAACCATCTTCTCTTCTTCATACTATCGTTAAGCATAAGATTTTAGTTTACTTCTCCTCTCTTTTTGTTGTATGTGTTATTGTACAAGGAGTTTGTGTATAGCTTAAATTTCTTTTCGATTAGCCTATCTAGTTCTATGTAGTCTTAAACCTGAATACTACCTTTTTGTTAAAATATATTTTTTCATAATTTAGAATTGAGATGTATCCCCAGATATTTTTTCTTATTCTATTGCAGTATTTACTACATTTTGTTTGTGACATTTAATATTTCTTGTAATGCAGGTATGATGTGGACAGATTTATTTTCCTTTCCTTCGATGTATTGGTACCATTCTGTTGAGGTTCTCCAGTTGCCGTGATAAAGTAAATGAGTTATATGTGATTATGGTGTTAATGTAATAGTGATACGACAGTAGGTATGTAGACATTTCAGAAATGGAAAGTAGGAAAATGCTGGAATTAAGTGTGCTTTGTTGTAAGTCACCAGCATTGATTTAATGTGATGTCCGCTAAATTCTTATATACTTATATTTGCTTGATAGTGACATATTACTACGTAATAAAATATGTAGTGCTACATAAAATGTAGCTGCTGTTCATAAAATTTGAATCATAGATGTCGTAGGTGTCGCTAATAGTGTGATTGGTTAACCAGCCGTATGAGATTTCTGTCATTTTTAGACTTTACCTAAATAGTGGGGATTCCAACTGTTCAGTCCTATTATAATCTAGATTGTAGACTAGTACGTGCATTCAAAGATTGTAGATTATTTTTTTTTCAATTTCTTCGTTACCTTATTTAATTTCGATTTGTCATTTGAATCATCCGCATATGCGAGCTATAATATTTACTTGATTTTGGAAATTCATAACGATTGTGATTAGGTTTTCTCGTGGAGTAATGTGCGTCGGCATTACATAGTTTGGAATCTATTGAAATTATTATTACATATATAAGGCTGCTTGTAATATATAGAGATTATAAACCGTTGGTATACCTAACTCTAGGAAAGAAGTTCTACATGTTTGCGTGGGTAATTAATCTTAATAATTCGAATACTTAGCCTTCTTTTGCAACAGTAAAATTGGTTTCAGATTTTTATTTGAACCTCATAGGATTAAACTTTGATTTAAATGTGAGTTGAAATGGGCAAAGTATATCATTCTAAGAGTCGCGATGTCACAGGAAGTTTTCATTTTTCTTAAAATGTATAGACTTTAATTTGGATATAACACCATTAATATGCGAATCCCAGTTTAATTTATTGCTAATTGTTAATCCAAGTAATTTTTTCGACTTTAAGTATTAATTTGTTTATAGACAGCCAGTAAACCAGTTCGTTTAATGTTTTCTTTTAATATTGACAAGGAGATTATCATGCGGAATCCAGGGGCTCATAACTCAGAGAGGCAGACAACTAGTTAATGAATGGATCCAATAACTTAAAATAAGTTTCGAACAATGCTGCATGTATTCTCCGCTCCTAAACTACAGATGGCATTTTAAAAAGCCTACTTAAACATATCCTATACCGTGTAAAGTAAAGTAAAGTAAATTTTATTCCCAAAAGACCAAAAAAAAACATGGCATAGGGGAAGTCACATACAAGAAAACGAAAAAACATAAGATAATAACAATTAAATTGAATTCAGATGTTGAAATTACTTTCATAAGTAAAAGTTGTTGCCAGAATACAATATAAATATATAAATATACCTAAGTACTTACATAATATAAAAGTAATACAAATGCTGATGTTAGAAAAACAATGATGAATGGTAATAACAATGTTAATAGTGAAAATAAAAATAAGTTACATACAAATGTATACATATACATAGTTGATTAATTACACAGAAAATGGCATTTCAAGGTAAGGTAGTAATAATAAAATGAAAATTAAGTAAATCTAAATTGTGTAATGGAGTGACTTCGAACAATTTCAAAATTAAAATGTATTTTTCTCCTGAAGTAGGAGAGCAAAATAAAATTAAAATGTAAATATCGGATTTGGTCATTCTACCTATTTCTGAAATAAAATGATTATTTTTCTCATTATCTTCTGAGAAAAAAAAATTAATGGTGGTGATCAATGTTAAACTATAAGTGGGGTTACTTTGAAACCTTCTTGTTTCTGGACGGAATTCCAAAGTAAAAAAATAAGGAACTAACTGCAGAAAAAGTTTTTAATTGTAAAGATAGTTTTTTACGAAAAAAATTATAAAATTATTTTTTTTAATTTTTCAGTCTTTTAATGTTTAGAAAATGTAATTTAACAATCATAACTTGTCTTAACTTAAAAAACAGCTTATAAACTAACAAATGAAGATTTACTTTAACTTATTTAGGCAGTTCTTGAGTATTTATAGCAAATGGAAACTCAACATAGTTTTCGTCTTCCACAGGTTTTGGCAAAAACGCGACTATGTCACAGCGATCAATTTCTGAAATATCTTTTGGAATTTTCTGAAACCTTCTTTTGTCATTTAAAGTCTTGTAGCCTTGAACTAACAAAGGGGCTGTTTGTGTAATTTGGCACACATATTTATATGTTTACTTGCCACGGCTAGTAAAAAAGTTTACTAGTACGTATCTTCCTTCTGCACATTCTGTTTGCTGTTCTACCTCTTCAGCAAAATTATCATCAACATCACTTTCATCTTCCTGCGTCTCTTGATTATTTGGATCAGAATATTTTTGACCAACGATCAAAGTAGCACCGCATAGGTGATCAATGACAACCCATGAATAATAGACCGTCGAAAAAGCAATAGCCGTTAAGATTATGTTTTGCCATATACATGATGTGATAGATGAAGAAACTTCTGTTTCGGTAAACTACATACAATTTAAGTTTTTGCGATAACCAAAGCTGTAGTTTAGAAGTTATTTCGGCTATTACAATTCCAAAAAACTTCTACTTACATATCTTGAATAATTTTTCATCAACTAGTAACAATACACCAACTGCGTTGGTCACATGTTCACAGTGATGGTCAGTGCTGCCAACAGTAAAACAACGCACGGCTTGTTGCATCTTTATCTTATACATCAATTTTTCATTTCGTTTATCGCAACTCAGCGATACATTAGATTTTTTTTTGCATTTCGGGATCAAGGCCCATGAGCCCCAGTAATTGCTTACTTAACTGAAGGACATAAAACAAGGGACACACATTACACATCTCGGGGCCTATCAGGATGACTGACAATTAACCACAACACAAGAAGTCGGCCACCGGACAATAGGTAACCCCCAAAGGAAAAGCAAAACATTAGATTTTCTATCAAGCCGACGATCGAGTACAAAAGTTGAATTCTATGTAGAGTGCGAATGTAATAGACAGACTATTGTTATCGCATTAAAATTCGACAGTCACTTAATACGGGCGCGGTAGAGTATTGCGTAAATCTTCCCGCTTGCAGTCGGCCAGTCATTACTCATTACTGATATATCAATCGATCGGTTCATGAAATGCACTCTGTATATAAAATTATGGCCGGCAAAACCTGTTCCTAATCATTGTTATCGGATTAGCAATTGTAATGAATATTTCAGTAAAAACGGAAAAGGAAACTAACGTAGTCGTTGAACATTGAACAATTAATATTTAAAGGCTGTGCGATATTATAGAATATTCATAATATTAATCGGATATAATTAATATACAATAATAATGTCGCTAAAATGATTATAGTTTCTATTTATGTACGTATTTTTTGATTTTAGTCAATAATCAATTACAATGCATCAGCGATTTAATATCGCCGTCGAGCTTATGATCTATTTATCGTTTAGCTTAATACCTCCTGTTGTTATTGTTATTACATAATCAGCACTCACACACATATGACGGCTGTCTTTATTGGATTTACTCACGCAATACTAACCGCACATTAATGCGTTATGCATGTATCACGTAGTATAATTATGGTATCATCGAAGAAAGGAGAATAAGCACTAGTATTATTGTAAAAGTACCGCAAAAACTTTCGTCTCCGTTCAACTAATTAAAATGCTATTGTTTTGCTTTAATCGTTAAACATAACAATAAAAAACTCACGTAACCGATGCAGTCAGTCGTCAAGTGTAAAAATAGCTGGTGACGTTATCATGTGTAAAAGTTTTCATGGCTACATAGTTATTCTTATTAATTAGCTTTAAAAATTGCATGTTTACTGTTATATCTGCCTTGTAGAGGAGATTGTGTGTGCGAGATTAGGTCGCCAGATATATTAACGCCTTATTCTTTTTATGAAAATTTGTCGCACTTGTTTGTGTAATGCAGTAACATGAAAAGCTCTTCTATATTGTCGTTGCAATTCTAGTTACGACATATTTCACCATGACATTTAATTTAGGTTTTACCAGGTCACTAGAAGCCAGCGAACAGTTGATATTCATTAGTAGTCAAAAAAAAACCAAATGCGGAGATATATTATCAAATATCAACTAATATTAAATATTATTCTATCCAAAATCAGAATACGAAAAGTACATTCTAATAAAAATGAGTGAAGGAAGTTCACAGTTTCCCGTTTACAAATTAAGAGTACTTATTCGTATTATTATCTCCTTCTTAATTAGTGTTTACCGGTTTGTGTAAAGTCAGATTAAACAAATAAACTCAATGTTTTGAGATATAAAGTGTTCTACAATAAAATATCCATTTACATTACATCTCGCCTACTGGCGTCCTGCTTTTGAAATCTTCCAGTAAACAATTTAGGCAGCAAGAAGGTTATTGTTGTAAAATGTTGCATACTTTATGTTAATTTATTCTTCCTGAGGAAGAAAGTGTTTAACTTTTGCAATTTGGTACAGCTCCTGTAATTAGGTTACGAATGAATTGTAGGTATTAGTTTTAAATTAAAATACGTTAGTGACGTACAGATTCAAATGATAAATATTGTATTATTGTCAAGATACATAATAGGTATATTGCTTGAGTAATTAGATACAAAAAACAATAAAAAATATTAATTAAATCTAGAAACCTGGCTAAGTAACCTCTTATTCTTCATAGAAACATTTTTTTTTAATTTATATTTGTATAATTATTATTGGTTAATTTATAATGAAGTAAATTATTCAAAGTTAATATGCTTTCGCAATTGCTAAATTTCCCCTGCATCTATATCTACCATAAAATTACATACTTCAAATGATCATTCGTTCCAAAATTTGGAATCATTTACTTCAGTTGTAAAAGTGTTTTTAGAAATTCTATTTCTAGAAAAAAACGTTACAATAGTTGCATTGAAGAAGCTATGACACCCAACACTAAGGGTTGAGCAAAATGTAAAGCCCAATATGTAATACTTATCATCCAGAATTTTAATCGGAATATCATCTTAGAACAGACTCACGTTTAATACTTGGCTGGAGCAAGCAATAAAGTTGATGTTTAAGAAGAAGAGAAAATCATTAGTTTCCACAATTTGTTGGCTGAAATTCCTGGTTATAAATTCCAGATATGAAATGGGCATTTTAGAAAATCGTTGTTAAATTTAAGCACTTACTATTATTAACAATAAAAAAAACGGTGCAAAGTTAAATAGGTGATAGTGTTTAAACTTTCACTATATCCAAGTGTGGTCTTCTATCAAAGACAAACGTTTATTTCAAACTTTGTTTTAGTTTGTTTCTGTTGAAAATATCAATTCTTGCACTTTTTTAGTCAAAGGGCATATATATTATACTTTTGCTCTGTAACTTGAAGCATACTTTAATAGCAATGGGATAAATTACCACCTAGAACTTGAAAAATTAACATGCGAGATTATAGTTTCTATGGTGTTTTAAACATTATCTTGGCCAAATCATATGGCAATGAATGACTCAATAGCTTTGCAGCTTGCAGGTTATATTGTCATATATGTATGACTAGGCACAAGGTTTTGATGTTTGATGCCTGTGTTGACATCATCAAGTCGAAGGCCATGTTTCTTCCCTTTAAATATTTGGCTTCAAATGAAAGTATTTTTAGTACTGCCTTTACTCCAATTTATTTTGGTCTCGTTTGCTTATATTTCCTTGGATGATGACCAGGTTAACAGCAATACTCGATCATGTTGACGGCGCCAAAGACAAACCAACAGAGAAAAACACTACAGTAGTCTAAAAATCAATTAAAGAATGCAGTAGAAAATATATAGAACATCAAGGAGACAATTCAAGCGTTTGAAACTCTCCCATCGTAATGGGGTAAACTATGTACCTATATGTTAGATAAAATCATCAGTGTGCGTACAATACAAACAGTTTTGTGAAATTAATAATAATAATGCATCTGTTAGAATCTCCAAGTGTTTCCTCCAATTATAGAGCCATATGATGATCATGGGTTATTACTACGCACACAGCAATATAGATTTTTTGATGAGAAATTTGGGAAACTATAAGAAACCAAATTCAGAATGGCAGTGCCCTAGTGGGAGCCCAATATCTCCGACTAGACAGACACCACCAGTCCGGTAAAACTACAGCATTTGTTACGATTAACACACTTAATACTACATAATACCGTCCTATAAGAGGGATTTTAAAATGCTGTGTATTATAATGCATTATAACGTAGGTACATACATACACTACATACATACATATGTATTATGTATACGTAAGAACTGTAGTATTGTCTATCAATAACACCTAGTTGACCTTTTTAAGGTGTTAGATGTCAAACATGAATTAAAGAATTCTTTCCAAAGATTTCTAGAAATTTAACAATCATATGTGGTACTTAAAATTGCATTCCACGTAGTAACCGCATTTCGGTAATAGAAATACTTAGGTACAGTGATTTTGATTTAGTAAATGACGATAATAATCTAAGTTTGTTTAACATTTTTTATATATGCATTGACGTTCAAAGACTAAAGCTAATTTTAACTATTTGATTTATTACAAACTCATTCATTGAGTAAGGTAAATATAAATGTCATTCTGTGTGTATGTATTCGCCACACGTCGGCTGTCAATATTTAAAACATCGTTCCTCATTAAACATTCATGAGTTTCTCTAATACAATTAAAAATTCTACATGGTGAAGTAGAATATTGCAAGAACTGGTTCCGTCTACCAATAAAAAAAAAACAAACAAAATAATTATCTCCGAATTCAAAATATTACCCGTGTAAATTTCAATTTTATGCTTTTGTCTAAATTAATGCTTCCTCTTGCTAATTTCATTACTTAATTGAAGAGCACAAACGATAAACCTTGAATTTTAAAAGTTTGATGGTGGCGAAATTTTATTAAAAGATCATGTATTATTCAAGAATAGTGACATAATGAGGATGAGCGTCTCTTCTAATGATTCATGTGAGTTTATATGCAACTGTCCAAGATAATCATTTACATGTTTGAGGTTATTAAATCATTTGATTGCATTCGTTTACAGAGAAAGGTAATTAGTATGATACAATCGTATTTTTAGTATCGGAAATCAAGTATTTACTTACATATGCGATTTCTCTTTATAGGACGATTGCTCATTGTATGTTGAGAATACAAAGTATCCGTGAGTAATCTAAAATATGTATTTATGCGGCTAACTGCGAATAAAAAGAATTATAATTGTCCTTTTGAATGAACTCTAGTTAATCTTCTTTGAATATTAGTTATTAAATTAATCATTTTCCATTTCTGAGCATTGATGGAATATTTTATGCTAGAATGACAATGATGAAGCTTTGAAGCCTTACGTTATTTAGTCACTTGTGTACGTGTTACTATTTTTACTTCTTGACTCAAAACATGTTTTAGCAATAGTGCACACATTAAATTTAAGTAAGAGTTTTTCAAGACGTTCTAGATTCAAAAGTTACGTTAGTCAACTTTTTACAATTTCTAATAAAGCTCTTTTTTCTGATTACGATGATGTATCACACGATATGGTCCAGTTTCACAATTTTATCAGAATAACAAAAAAAAACCGATTTTGAGAATCATGCCTTTGAAACAATATCCATACCTGCGTTTAACAAATGCATTTGTGACAGTTCGATTAAGTTTTGCTTGTTGTCACTTACATTTATTAAATTTGCCCAACTTTATTGATAAAATGCCGTTTTCAAGTGAAGAAAAACGAGATATGCTAGAGATTTATTACGCTTCACATCAAACAGAAACATATCTTCAGCGGTATCCAGAAAGACAGCAACCAGCTCAAACCTATTTTCCGTTACTTCACCTAAATTTAGGCGATTTTGGTTCGTTTTGCAAATCTAGAGAATATGATGCTAGACCGTTCCATGAAAATGGATTATTTTACAAACAGTAAGAAAATTCTCTCCCACTGTTTCAAGAAAATCTTTCTACCTCCACACGAGCCATTGCAACAGATCTAAACATAACGTGTCAGAAAATATGGGGAGTACTAAAGAAACATAAATATCTTCAGTTTAAAATACACGTCACCCAAGTCCTGCATCTTGGAGATAGCGATCGACGGGTGGCGTTTTGTAGAAATTTTACGGACCAGTTGGAACAAAATCCTAATTTCCTTGCTAACGTAATGTTTACGGATGAGTGTAAGGTTTCAAACTCACGCATATTTAATCGACACAATGAACATGTCTAGTCCATTAAAAATCCTCATGTACATGAAGGATGTCGACCACAAATACGATTCGGGCTAAATGTATGGGTCGATCTGTAAGGCGACACAATCACTGGCCCATACACTTATGAAAAGACTTGCCTGCAGATGACCATTTACCCTTTTTAAGGATATATCTTACGGATTATATCGACAACAAGATTTTCCTTAACCGATTGAATAACCTTTAGTTTCAACGGGACGGTGCTCCGCTGCATAACTCTAGGAAAGTAAGTGATTATTTGTCTAAACTATTTCCACGAAAAGTAACTTCAAACAATGGGAACATTTGTTGGCAGCGCATTCGCCTAATCTTTCTCCGTTGGATTATTATTTATGGGGAACTATGAAAGGTCTGATTTATAAAACTATGACTGCTGATGTTCATGAGCTGCGAAGAAAGATAACTACCACTTTTAGCACTAAAACAAGAAGAAGAAATATTTCAAGAGCTGTACAACATTTAAGGAGAAGCGTAGAATTGTGTTTAGAAGTAGGTGGTGAAACCTTTGAGTACCTACATATTATAATGTTATTTTGGTTTATATGTTTATTAAAATTCAGTTTAATCCGCTGCAGATAGCTTAAACATCATTTTTTTGATAAATTGCATTTGTTAAACACAAGTATGGAAATTGTTTCCAAGGCTTTCTTCTCGAAAACGGTTTATGGTTATTTTGATGAAGTTGTGAAACTGGACCATATCGTATGATACATCGTCGTAATCAGAAAAAAGAGCTTTATTCAAAAAATGTAAAAATCCAATGTGGTGTCCATAAGAAAAAAACAAGGTTGACTACCGTAACTTTTGAGTCTAGAATGCTTTGAAAAAATAGATGGCATATTTGGTTTCCTTGTAAAACAGTGCCTTAATAATGTCTGAGTTAGAAACGTCTAGGTTTATCGGTTTTCGAGATGCAACGTAAAAACGAAAGTTCAAAATACATATCACTTTTTCACAAAATCTCAGCAGCCCATGAAGCAGCATATTGTTTCTCTCCCAAATGCGCAACTTTGCCCTAATTTAACCGATCTCCTATCTCTTTCTCTTATAACTTATAACAACCGAGTTCCCCATGCCTGTACACGAAAAACGGGCCCTCGGTTCGCTATTAAAGTATATTATTCGTCAAAATTAAAAAACGTTCAGCAAAGTTTTTGAAGCATATAAAACGTCATTTATTTATTTATAGCAGAATCATAAAGCTAATATTTGCAAGGAACATACAGAGGATGGCTTGTCCTTATGTAACAATATTATATTGTGTTGCGAATAACAATAAATTTAGTACATACAAACATAACTTAAATACACACCGACTATATAATAAAGTTAAGTATGAATGTACACTAACGTAAGTTCCATATTAAGTGTAGTGCTCCTGCGGGAGGAACATCAAACTTTTTTTCTTATGGAAACGGTTTATAAACTGAATATTATCCGCTCTCAGAAGTAAATTCTTAGCGTATTTATCTAGAAAATCGTGTTTATGAAAAGTGAAGCAGATCTAATAGTAAAAAAAGTTAGAAAACTAACTTTAAGAGATATTGATGTAGTTTAACAGAAGGTATATTTTTCATGTCAAAAACTGAAGTATATACAGTTAATAGCTTACGGGTTTTCATTAATGACTACTGACATTGACTATTCAAAGTCAATATCTTGGGAGCCATTAAAAACCAATGGATTTGAACACAGAAACGTCAATAAAATGCAATGTATAATAGACAATTCGAGAATCTGTAAGTGGCGATACGACTACTTACTTGTTATCGACAAATATGGACGTATTTATTTCAAATAAGGCTAAATTGCAAATTCAATGCAGTGTTAGCTAGATGTTAGTTATATACTCCATTATGAATCTACAAATAGTTGGATTGGAGGCGTTGTGTTCTGGTCCGCAAAAAATGTTCACTGGATTACCATGAAGACATGTCGACAGTAATATTCTAAACTGGTTTGAAAATCGATTAATACCAAAGTGTGTAATTGCTTTGGATAATGCTTCATATGACTCCACTTAATATACCACAGGAAGAAATTACACAAGACTGCCTAAAGGAAAATAACATTTTCTTTGAAGGTTCTTATACAAAAAAGCAAGTCCAAACCATGAAGTCATTTAAATCCCCAAAGTAATAGTTAGTAGACACCATCGCAAGGAAAAACAATCAATATGTGTTACGTTTCCTGCCACGCAACTGCATTTTTCATGCTATTGGATTGACTTGAGTACAAGTCAAAGAAAATATACGAAAAAAAATAAATCGCCAAAATTCAGCGAGAAAGTTATACAAAAATAAGCATATCAGTAAAACTCATGGCGCAGTATAATCGATCATCGATGCCATGTTAATAAATCTTTCAATCTGGATTTCAAGGCCGTTTAAATCTGATGATTCCCGTCTATGGAAGTAGGATAACCTCTGAATTATTATCAAATAGCTCTTCAGGCGTGTATGGAATAGTTTTCTTGGACAAAATAAAGTCCAGTCATTCGTCGTCATCCTCAAAAAATCGCAAGTGATTCCGCTATTTCTGCCGATTGTTTTATTTTTTTATCGTATTACTTAGCATATCTTCACTATTTAATTTGTTATTCGTGTTTTATTTGTTACTAAATCTATTAAATTCATATTATATTATATTTTATTTTACCTTTTTTGGTAAAATCTTTGACACAAATAAAAGTTTTCAGATGTATTATAAGTACATACATTATTATTATAGATCTCACGTCTATCTAATTATCAAAAAATGGATATGATTTCCATAAGCAAAGCAAAAGATAATGCTCATAATTTGAAAATATCAATCGGGGGTTTTTAATTCAACCAAAAAAAAAATGTCTTGAAAAAGTGTCCCAAAAGTGAAGAACTTGGAGGCACTATTAAGGACGTAAATTGATATCGACCAATTTTGATTTTTTCACAGTATTTTAAAGTGTTGCAAGATCCAAATAAAACCAAAAATACTGGTAGTAGGTGTTCATGGTATAATTGCAGAAGTCCCTCTACTATAGCTAAAGCAGTAAAAGAAGTGATGTATTCGTGAAAAGTGTCCGTATTTTCATAATTTGCTCTACTCATTTTTTCGATATATATTTGTGATTTCTTTGGATGAACCAAGCTGTTAATAAAACTACTTCACACAAGAACCTTTATCAGGCAAAGCTTTCGGGAAATATATGTCAGAAATAAACAATAGGCACAAGAAATCTTGACTTCTACTCTACATATTTTTTATACGTTTTTCATGTTTTAACAAACACATACTTACAAAAGAAAATAAATAGGTTTATATAAAAAAAAAATAATCTAAAGTATGTAATACCTCTTCTGCGTGAAAAATTGCTTTAGTAGAAAATCTATCTATCTTGGCCGACAAATCACCCAGAACTATGTTTACCTTTTGATCAGTCGATCAATGTTCCTGACATTTCAATTACGTGATACTTGACTAATACTTTTCCATAATTTCGATTGAGCGACAATGTTTGTTTTAAATTGGCAGTTGCTATCTGGCAAGCTGCCCAACCAAAGAGGTTGTATCATCATTAACAAAGACGAATAAAGAAAGTTGGTAGTTGGTAGATACAAGAAAAATTCTCCTAATTGTGTTAATTGTTGTCTCTATGTAGGATAGAATGTCCACATTTTTAGTAATGCAGTTAGTTAACATACTGTTCTATGAGCACGGGGTTTGGGTTTGGAGCTTCATAAACAATTTGGGTATGAAAAATTGTATATAGGTTTATTATGGAATTATGTTTACGTATAGCTTTCCTATTATATTAAGGTTGGTAAGTTTGATTACAGATAAATTTAAATAAATTCCAGTATTATGATTATGTGGTTATAAAAACATTCATACATATGCAGGAATGCATTATCCTATACGTTGTGGTCGTTAAATTTGTGAATTTAAATAATCCACAACTGTATGAAACTAACCCACAAACATGATGCAATTGTTTGTCAAATAAGCAAATATTTGCATCGGTTGCATATTATACTTATAAGTTTGCATTCTTAAATATTTTAGTCATACTGTTATAACCCAAATAAAAATATACTTCAAACGGAAAATAATGTCCTCACTTATACTAGCGCGAATTTGTATTTTATTCTGACAGTTCGCGTTATAAGCGTGGACGTGTGTGCGTTTTACGAGTTACACAAACATTGTGTGATGTGATGATGCTTCGAAGTACGAGCGTCGAATAAAAGAGACGCCTTCAGTGCCGTCGAAAGTGTGCATCGCGTAACTTTCAGAAAAGATTCCGGCGGCAGTAGTCTTGCAGTCTAATCTAGAACGCTAAAACGCGGACTCATTTGACGGGACCGGACGCTGTGTCGTGCTTGGCGCACGGTGAAAAAGACTTTTTTCTTCTGTCTCTTCGGTGGCATATCGTTTTTTTGGCGGCGTCAGATGATCCGGCCTAAACGTTTTCCTGTTGTTTCGTGAACTACTGCTGTTTTGCTGTAACGTTGTGACGCTAATTGGTGTGAAAAATGGTCGGGTATTACAGCCAAGGTATACGAATCTTTGAAAGTGGATCTCTATTTTGCTTTTTGACGCGAGTCACTTTTTCTGTTCCGGCTTTTTATTTCGTTCGACTTTGATATTTCGATGTGCTATTTTTGGCTTTCGATGTGTTATTTTTGAATGGAGTACAAAATTCTAAGTATATCAAATTTATTGAAATTTGTTATAAGACTACGAGTAGCTGTTGACAGAATACTTAACTTTAATATTATTTTTGTAATATACATCTGTTTAACGTAATAAGTTTTGAAAATAACTTATTTAAATCGCTCGAGCTTATAAGAGCAGCTTTTAATTTTTCATTTTCCACGGCATTTTTCTTTAGTTCTTCTTTTTAATAAACAGTAAACTTAGACCACAATATGTATGTTCCACTTTTCCATTTGCAATTTTTATTATTTATATATTTATAATATTACTAGTTTTTGTTTTATAATATTACTAGTTTTTGTTTTAATGAATTTTTAACAATTTCTCACAAGCCGTATTTTTAGATTTGTTTAATTTCCTTATAAACATTATGCTTAATATTCATGTTAAAGATTGCATTGAAATAATGGCACTAAAAAGAAGAATTACCTACCTATACTTTAAAATTGCGTATATAGTGTCAATGCCGGCTTGGTTAACACTCGTTGAGCTTACAGTTATTTACAAATTTCAAGGTAGATTACATTAATACTAATTACATATATGGATGTATACTGTATTTGCAGTTGTTTATACCGATGAAGTCACGAGGTAATAGAAATAACATAAAATACATATTTATTGAATAGGTATCAATGATTATAGCATAACTCACAAATTAGTTTGTAATTTACTACTGTCTCTTACTTATTTCTGCTTAGTTGTATAAATAGGATAGATATATGATTGGTAAAGCTTTGTTATCATAGGAAAATTTCTATACGAAAACGTTTTGTGTATATTACCACGAAACTTATATTTCAGCGAGACTATTCCCACTTAATCTTCATACTATTAATAATAACTGAATTGATTTTATTTTTGTTTAGATTTTTTTCATTTACACATGTACATACAGTGCTGTGAATAATTATGTTATTAGATATATTGTCTTTCTATTACTGCAAAAGTAAACTTAGAGAAATATTTATGAAGGCATATAGGCAGTGTATAATCGACTTAAGAGATTGTGGAATGGCACAAATTCAAAGTGGCCGTCAACTAAATCGTTCGCAAAATGTCGTGGGTACGTTGCGACGAAAGAGTGTTGAAAACTACGCGAGAAAACGCCAATCCACAGGAGCCTTTTCTTCGCAATTTGTTAGAAGAATAAATCTAAAATGTGATCCTAGTCTTGCAAAACCTCGCATTAGAGGGTCAGTTTGCAAAAAACTATGTTCACTTTGCGGAGAATTGTTTGACCACGTAATTTTCAATGAGGAAAAGAAATTTAAATTAGATAGGTTCCATTACCGCTGGCACGATCTTAGAAAGAGTGGAAAGTTTTGTCTCGTCATGCTTTTGAAGGGGGTGGTATTATGATATGAACGGCATTTAAGAAATTTTATCACCATAGCCGTAGACAGTAACATCATATTCCAACAAAATAGCGCACCCATACATATGTAGGTAAATCAACAAAAATATTTTTGAAGATCATGGGATTAAACTTTTGAAATGGCCGGCGTTAAGCCCTGATCTGAATCCCCTCAAGAATCTTTGAGCGATACTATCTCCAAATACATATAGATATATGACCGCACGGTACCAGAAATTCAAACCAATGATTTAAGAACTGTAGAAACAATATCCCAATACTAGAAGACTAAATATTCATAGTACAAACACAAGAATTGGTCTTAGAGGCTATTCACGAAAATCTTAAGCGGAGCGATTGTGGAATCGCTAAAATACAACCCTAAACGATTTGTTATCGCAGTTATAATGGAAATAACTTTATGTCACAAATTTTTGCAAAGCATTAAATGTATATTTTGAAAAGTGTCGTATTGCCAAAAGGAAATAAACAAAAAAAATACTTCTCAGTTGGTATTAGTTTTGATTGCAACAGATAGAGTAGGTACACATTTAAATGATCTTAGAATTAGTTTGATATCGAAGGCTTCCAAGATCCGAGTCTCTATTCTGAGGGTTTCCGATTATTGACGGTGTCATGGTTAGTGAAATGTATGTACAGTATAAATAAAAATATAATGCACTGGATATACAATAAAGAAACTCGACGTTTCGCCACTAATGTAGGTGGCTTCTTCAGGAGCAAAAGGAGATGAAGGGTACCAGAATGTCACGGCAACTCGACGTGTAAACAACGCTAGAAGCGGTCAGATGCTTTTCGCCTCTAGGGTAGTTAACACATCGAGTTACCGTGACCTTCTGGTACCCTCCAGCCCTCCTTTGCCCCTGAAGAAGCCACTTTATGTTAGTCGTGAAACGTCGAGTTGTTTTATTGTATATCTTATCTTATTTTCTTGATAGCTTTTCCATTTTTTTAGGTCAATTATAACACTACAATTCGAACAAAGATCAAATTTATTCCAAAACCTTTATAATATAATTTGGTTTTCGTTACAATTTCGTGAGTGGAATAAAATTGACATTTATTTCGTGTCAAATTATAAATAAATAACTAGCCATAACTAGCCACTATAAATAAATAACTAGCCAACTAAATGCATATCAACAAAATTATCTACAGACAAAGAAATTCAGTGATATATAGGATTATGTTTACAATATAGTAGACAATTTAAGATATTTTGAAATGTAAATTTATAATCATAAAAATAATGCTGCTTATATCAATGTATTTTTTGTCAAGCTCTAACAATTCTGTTCAAAGACTAGGGAAAAACATGGCAAAGAAACCTAGTCAAGAGCTTAATTTTATAAAATTCAGACGTGATTAGGTGATTAAATTATTATAAATAATGCTTAAATTTTCTATATCTGTTCTAAAATTTACCGCGTTATTTTCTTTTTTAATGTCATCATATCATTTCATATATCAATGTTTTTTTATAACTATTTTCTTTTTTTAAAATCTTAACATTTTCAAAATCAAAGTTATGTCGTAATTCTTTAGAATGCTTAGACAAAGCAGTTTCCGCGGTTATATTATGTGTTACAGTGTATTGATGATTATACAGTCGTTTTTTTAAATACTGTCTAGGTTGCCCTACGTAAGATTTATTACATTCCTTGCATTCTAATTTATATACGACATTACTTTGATTATCTTTTTTAACCTTAGTTTTTAAATTTGTAAATAATTGTCTGTTATTGTTTTGTGTAAACGTAATGTTTATATCTGATTTTTTAAATTCGTATTTAATTTTGTCACTTAAGTCGTTAATGTATGGAATTGTGTGATGTACGTATTTTACTATATTGTTTAGTGCCTGTGTTGTATATTTTATGTATTCGTTTTTTTATTAGTTTCTCGTAAAAAATTTTTGGATAACTATTTTTGTCCAAAATTGATCTAACTTTGCTTAAATTCTCTTTCCTAAAATCAGGAGGTGCTAATTTAATAGCCTGATCAACTAACCTATTAATTACGCTTTTTTTTTAATTTACCGAAGAGTTTGAATAGTAGTTTAGGTGGCTGTTGCTACTAGTGTCTTTAATGTACCAATTCGTTTTTATGTTCGTGTTATTATGTATTATTTTAACATTTAAAAAATTATAGAATTTTGATTTTCTTTTTCAAACGTAAATTTTAATGTCATGACAGGAATTAAATGTGTGTACATGATCAATTTTACCTAACGGTATGCAACATATGCAATCATCTACATATCGCTTGTAAAATTCAACATGGCATTTTAGTTTACTTAAAGAATTTTGCTCAAGATCCTCCATTACTAAATTTGCTATCACTGCAGATAATGGAGAACCCATTGCAGTTCCAAAAATGTGTTTGTGTGTCTTTGTATTGAAAATATGTAGAATTTAAGCAAAGTTTTGCAGCCAACATGAATTCATTTTTCGGTAAATTTGTATGATTGTTTATTAAATTCAATTTTTTATCGATACTAGATAAAGCTAAATATAAAGGTACATTAGTGAATAATAATACCACATCTAAACTTACTAATTCGTAATTATGTGGTACCATTTTTTTATTTACGTATATAAAAAATTCCCACATATTTTTTATACTATTCTCTGAATTTCTTACAATATTACTAAGAATTTTGGATAAGACTTTTGATAAATTGTATGTAGGTGACTGCATACAATTTACAATGGCCCTTAAAGGAATATTAGGTTAGTGATCTTTGTTCGAATTGGAGTGTTATAATTGACCTAAAAAAGTGGAAAAACTATCGGGAAAATAAGATAAATTAAAAAAAGTCATAAAAATACATATTACTAATTGTATATCTTGTGCATTTTATTTTTATTTGTATTGAACTATTAAAACCAGAGTGAGACCGGTTGCATGCTAGGTATTTTAAAAATCAATGTTGGAGAAATTTAATGGAGATTATCACTGCAGAACTAACAACTACTACTAACTACAGAAATTACATTTATTCCTATAAAGTTGTCAAAAACTGATTCATCCAGTGATTAACTATGAGAAACGAACATTAATAGGTACTTTGTTATAGAGAACAATTCTTGGATAAATGCAAGTAAAAAACTTCGATAAGTCGCTGATAAATAGAAACGAAGAGGCGCTAAATCTCAGTAAATTAGAGTGAAGTATGTTCGTAGATATGTGATACATATATACTGGCTCTTCTCTGTAACAGATAGACAAAACTGATTACATACATCAGTGTTGATTCTGTGAATATAAATACTTACGCCTCCAAATGTAATAATAAGAATAATTTTTAGAAAGACCTAGGCTTTCTTAGCAAAGTATGTAGTTATTAATAGTACTAGATCATCTTAATAAATCGTAAGATAATAGTTATTTTGATTGTCTGCATAATGGTACGATTATTTGAGATTACGTAGTTAAAGATAAAAATTCTTGTAGATGCTCAAAACTTAATGTTTTTGACGGTTAATTAAGTAATGTGTGTTACTTTAGAAAACTCCTACCTAAACTATACACTTATACAACTTTATTACATTCTTTGAATACGCTAATCGCTTCAATTTTTCTTAAAAGTAAGTAGGTATAAAATTCATTTCACATAAACAAATCGTATAGACAGCTGAAATACATACAATTTTTCATCATCCTTAATTAGTTAAAGCTAAATCTTCCCAGTTAAATATAGACTGTTGCAGTAGTTCCGGTTAATTCACCAGTATTTAAATATAGAATCAAGACTGTAAAATAACGTCATGCATGTCAATGCAAGCCTCGTAATTGATGCAAAAATAGATGTCAATATGAAATCTGACTACCGACTGTAAACGATTTTCAGTTGAAATAACAGGAATACCTGGGTGAAATCCTTGAGTTTATGTGTTTATTCTGTAATAAGGTGATGATAATCGCATACCTTAGATTGTTTAGAGATTCTTATTTTGTGAAATGTACACAAGTGTAAATTACTGCAGCATTTACTTTCTATAAATAGTAAAATTGCATATGTGTATATATAAACTTTCGTAAGCTTTTATAAAATTTAGAAATAAAGCTATCGGTTCAGTATTGAAAGGTTAATGGATCCGTTGGATGGTTAACTGTCGCGTTGAGTCTAAACTTTACACAGTTTATATCCATTATTTTCCTGTAATTTTTTATAGGAATAACAGATTTATAACATTTTTACAATTTCTTAAAAAGGTTATACTCTCTGAATCAATAATTTCTCTGTGGAATTGCGAATTTCGGCAAGGTACAGTGTAACGGTGACTACCATGGTGATAGTCAAACACATCGATAAGGCGATATACAGTAGAATGAAAGAAGGTACGGTTTTGTAGAAAATGAAACAAAAACAAAATATGTGGAAATGGCTCAAAAAACGAACAATACAGGCATTACCATCAGGACAAAAGAAAAGGTTAAACAATTTCCAATACTTCGGAATGACAATAACAAATAGGGTCCGGAAATCCAGAAACGAATAACAAAAGGGAGTGGAACGCTAGGTGCTAATGACAAAGAATTCAAGTCCAAAATGATTCCTAGAACTGCAAATTGCACTTGTACAAAACAAATAAGACCCGCATTGACAAAACAGATGGAGGATAGATCGGAAAATTTTGGGGGGCGTAAAGATGGAAAATTGTGGATGAAGTCGCAGAACAAATGCAGACAATTTTTGGAAGCCCAGCTATACCAGCCCGAGTGAGGTGGCGATGACACCTCTGTCGAATGCCAAAGTATAGACATGTGGGGAGAGTGCTGGAAGAAGGGAGTGGTGGAAAGAAAAGAAGGGACGTCCAAAAAAGAGATAGTTGGATGCGGTTGTGACTGAGAGCGAAGGACAGAGATAGATACAGACGGTCTTGCTAAGCTTACTAATTTACTAGGCCTCTGTACAATTGAGATATGGCTTCTAAAAGAAATTAGGTACATATATATCAAAAAATTAATCCATTTTTAACAATCACCAGATCTGTGAAGTCGTAAATTTCGTATTAAAAATGTTTGGGCATTGGTGATTGCTAATTTGAAAACATTTCATAATGGTTCACAGAAGTCTTGCTTTTCCACCAAAGATTTTATTCTTAATGTAACTATAGATGAAGGACAGTAAGCATCCCTGTGTCTTTTATTTTTTCTTGAATTTAATTAACAATCTAAAATACAATCAAACAATATATTTTACTACAGTTTGGCATCATAATTTAAAAGGTATAATTCCAAAGTAGTGTAAGAACAGTACTATTTTTGGGTGCAGTTAAAAGATATCAGTTTAGTTGTTGGCCAGATATCTAGAAATTTATTGGACACTCCCCACTTGTAACCTAACAGCTTACAACATTGGAAAAACCACTTATTTTCTTTACTGCAAAATCTAGAATTTTTTAAATTATCCAATAAGCACTGTATGTTCAATAACTAGATATATGTATAGTTAACCTTGCTCAAATCGTTTTTCTTTCTGCTTATTGAAAAAAATCTTTTATTTCTCTTCTGCACTCACCAGAAATGGAAATAATTTTGGCATTTGTGAATTGTTTATAATTATTAATTAATAGAACCATTGAATACACTGGTCGTAAGCAAACTGTCTTGTGAATTGATTAAAGAGTTTTTATGCTAATCTTATGAAAAGCTTACCATAATAATAAAATCGCTTTAAGTATCTACTGTATTCAAAATCTCAAATAAGAAAGTCTTTTCAAAATATAAAAACTAAAACGATTTACACATACAATAGTAGGTAACGGGATTTAGACACCCTGTATAACGCGCTACTTAATTTCATTAGTAATTTTATATAAACGAAAATAAATTCCTCTATTATCACGGAAACGTTTGTCTTAAATTCGATTTTACCCTACTTAATATTTTCGCAAATGTCACGCACTTCAAATGTCACGTTAAACTTTCGTAATATACCAGCATAGACCGCTTTTCATCGACCGGCATTAATATCACCAAAATGGTTAATGTGAACTTGCCAAATACAAAATAGAACTATCTGGACGAGGATGTGTCATATATTTCCAAATGTAAGGCGCATCACAAAGGTGTCGTAAGTGATTTATTTACATTATCCTTCTTTAACAAACGCATGCTTAACATCAACAGAAGTGCACGCAACACACCTTCTTTTATAGGCGTAAACAACGATAGATCTCTAGTGCTCTAATACACACTGTATGCATACAAAACAGATAGGAGCCGTAAATAGCGTTGGATATATTCCAGTACACTATACTTCTATCATAGCAATACTACTCGTATTAGCTAGTATGTTTAGCTTAAGTACAAAGTATATGTAAAGAGGATGCGTTTACTATTGTTTAAGCAAGACCACGCTATTAGTATCGTGTTGCTTTCGCGTATTATAAATACCAAAAATGAATCGACGCACAGCTCGACTTTTCCGCTGTAAACAATTCGACAAGCTTATATTATCTATTTTCAAAGTGAAATATAAACACCGTATTCATAATTTGTAGATTATGACATTACTTCCTGGCTACTTATTTGTAATTTATGGATTCTCTTACGTATTATAACACTGTGCAATTTCGAGACACTCATGACGGAAACATTTTATTTTTACTAATCGGAATAATGCATGGAAGATTCTGGAATATAAAAGTAGGGTAAATCGAGGAAAGATGACGCACTGTTTTGGAAATTACAATTGTACACTCTGGTTGGTACCTAAAGTAATGAAAATAAATTCAGACTGTCAAAAAGCACTCCATTAAGTTATAATACTTTATAAATGAGACTAACTACATTACTATCAACAAATATTACTTCTTTTTGTATTTGTCTATCCTGGGCCATCTCACCTTTGTATATAGAAAAAATTGCATTAGTCAGCAGTTCACTGTGTGTGTACTAGGTGAGACAGCGCATTCCTTTTTATGACATAACTGATGAACTGATATTTGAAATGAAAGCCACTGTCCATTAAATAAATGTGTCTAAAACTATTATTAATCTATCGGCTTCCTTCCACTGAAATCAGAGAAATCCATAAAACTTGTGACATATGTATCACGCACTGAATCCGTCTTTCCTGTTTTGCCATAGGGTTCTCTACATCTTACAGGTCTGACCCATCCTCGGAGTTTGAAGAATCATCATAAATAATATCATGGTCATTTTCTGCATCGTCTGAAGATTCATAAGTACGTTGCTGCTTCTTCTTTTGCTTTCCAGTTCTTGACGGCCTCCTGCGCCTTCTTGATTTGTGCTTAAAAACGAATTGCAAGTTTGATAATAATAATAATAAAACCCTCCAAGGGCTGTAAAAACTAAGTAGTGTGAATCGCCAAACAAAATAAAATAATCCCATTTTCAGATGCATATTCCAGCATTTCAATGTTATTGCAATGGGAAGTATGTCCAACTAGCAGCAGCAAATTCTCGACTTGCTTTTCGGATTCCCATAGCTCCCTTGTTTACAGCAGCAATGGCTGCAGACACAATTGTTCTATTGTCCATTTACCTCTTTTAATGCCTCCTTTTCTTTTATATTCTGTTGGCCTACCTTAAGAGGATATTATTTATTACCTGAATTTATCTAAGCGGAATGCAATTTTATAATGTAATAGATATCAGTGCGTCAGCTCTCCTTATACACAAATGCGTCAATACACCTTACTGTGTAAGGAGAGACGACGCATTAGATTTTTATGAATCTATTTGCTGCAATGCTGCACAATGAGGCTAAAAAATATTAAACGGTTATCAGCTATAACAAGAAGCTTAATAACATAATATACTTTCATTCTAACATAGGTACCTATATTGTGTTTGATTCTGGATTATGCACACTTTTTCAAGATTTTTGCAATAAATTTGTATAAATGCGATCACTTCCCCAATTCACAGTAAACGGCTAACATATACAATTTGTCGGTAGTGCAAAGGGAATGGAACAGCGCAATTAGAGTTACTGTATTGACATCTGCTTTACAGAAACCGTCACTGCGTCATCTCACCTAATGCGTCGGCTCTTCCCGATTTACCCTATTGTTTAATGAATTCTCGAATTCTAATGATTTATTTTTTTACATATAAATAATCTGAGAATCTACTAACTTAATGATATATAGTCTAGAAAGTTTACTAGATATGGGGACGAGAATTTCGTGTCATAACTACATATTTATTATTGAGTAAATAACTTAAAAATATAAATCGTACAATAAATTAATATTAGCAGGTCGTGGACGCGAAATGGCTCGTTTCTAAATGGACTACAAACGTTCAATTAAATGAAGGTCCAGCGATTATGTAGGCCAATCCAATATCTCTATCCTATTGGTATGGAACCAATTTTACACGATCTTGGCTGCAGGCCATGAATCTCCATCCTGTTAAAATATAAAATCATTGTTAAGGCCGAATTTTTCTGCAGACAAACGAATTTTTCGTTTAAGAATATTCAAATACTTTTCTTTATATATGATTCCATAAATACGTTCGAGTTCACCACACCCTTCCCATGATATTGAACCCAAAAAAATTAGTCCTCTTGTCAAAACTTTTTGTGTAAAAACAAGATATCAACAAAGTTGTGAATGTAACTTACCATTATCGTGCTTTATGGTGTGTCTCAAACACTCTGCTTTATACCTATTTTTCATTTGCCTTTCTCCATGTACGAACAAAACCATCTGATCCAAAAGGTAGGATTTTTGTTTCATCTGACAATATTACATGTTTCCATTGGTCAAGACATCGATTTATTTTATCTTTCGGCCATTACAATCCAATTCGTTTATTTTTAGCTGATATTAAAGGCTTTTTAGCAGCAATTCTTCCGCGGTATCACTTCGATTTTATTCTATTTCTAATACTTTGTGGATGCAATTTTACGTGAATTTGTTTTGTATTTCATAATCAATCTTAACCGCAGATTGCTTTCGATTTGCTAAAATTTTACGAACAATAACCATAACAATACATTCTGTAGTTTTTATTTTTCTGCCTTGGCCTTTTTTATTCATAATATTGTGCTAAATTGGTTTCATACCAATAGGATAGAGATATTGGATTGTACTGTACAATTGCCGGACCTTAATAAAATTGAAGAATTGTGGTCCAGTTTGAAAAATTTGGCCATTTTTGCTATAAAATTTTATGTTTTATTATTGTATGATTTACTCAATACTAAATAGCCCTGCCACAAAATTTTCACATATCTACTACCTAATCTTTCTGTACTGTATGGGTATCATTGTTGTAGATCTTTTATTTGAACTAATTCGCCATAAGTAGCTGAATTTCTAAAAAGGGGATCATTAATTTTTTACATACTCTATCTCTAAAGAAGGCAAGTTGATTTCAGCCACATAACCCCTTTAAACTGGTTGTATCTCTACCAGAGAAAATTAATGTGATCGCAGAAGATGAACGCAATGGTATATTTCGCTTTTTTTGGTAAATTCAAATAAGAAGCAACTATTTTAAGCCCTTTCTAAACTAATGTGTCTCTACAACCTGTTTATAAACATTTCCATTCTGATATTTAAAGAGAAATATTATGCTAAGGATGTTTTCTGCTTCTTTTTTTAATGCTATATGGTATGGGTAAATTGTCTAAATAATTATTTTAATGAAAAGGCGAAAGATGTGGCACTGTGATTTATTAGCTCCTACGTCCTAGTTCCGCTGGAGTCATTTATAACCTATGACAAATTCTTTTTATTCTGACTTTTCATTTCATGTTCACAATTCCAGTATTAATTCATAACGTCTATTAACGTAATTCGAACCTACGCTTTTAGACCAGCATAATGATAATTCGACTATACTTATACTTATGAAATTTACATGCAAGTACTTTTTCATTGTATAAACGGTTTGTAAATGAGACAAGGAAGGATACATATTTTGCTCTAACAATAATTTATTATTTTACATGTTTTAATACACCTCTTCGTTTTTACGGCTTGTACTTTTTACTTCGTAGTTTTGTCACTTGTCATTGACATACAAATGTGATATATGGATAAAGTCAAACATGATTTATAGTACTTTAATTGTTTCTCCTCTCGGTCGTTACCTATGTTGCTATATAAGATCTAACATTGTTGTAAAGAAAATGTTTAAAATGTTTAATTTGTACTTCTGTTGTGCAACATTATCCCTCAGTAGAATAGAGTATTTTATTCATTCGTAATCCCAAAATAATATAATATAGTAAAGTGCAAAAATGCTCAGTCATTAAGGAATCAAAAACAGCAACTAGACTAACTAGACCAAAATTCTATCGATTAGATTAGGAACATGAAACTTTCAAATACGAAATTTAAATTCATTCGTTTTTAGTCCAGAATTGGAATTAATTGTATTATAAATGCTATTCTCGGTTACATTTAGAATAATAATATATTAATGTCAAATTACATGTAATATTTTCGTATCTAAAAGGTCAAACTTATTTGAGATCAGTTCTCACAACATTTCTAATTGAAATTTACATAAATGTAATTACCTTAAGTATCAGTTATATCTACAAATCATACAATACTTGTATTGGGCTTTGGCAGCCATACATTAAATTCCTAATTAATGGCCATTTTCCAGCAAACAATGGGTGATAAATTTTGTAGCTAATATTTAAATGCAAGCTCCGCACATATTACCCAATTTTACACCTTGTTTCATTTTCAGGTGTCCCCTCGGTGGATTTACAAAACAACGGCAATCAGAAAAAATACACAGTAAACAGAGGTTCCAGTGGTGACATATCAATATCGAAACCTGTATGTGCCCTTTTTGTAATGGGAGCTATAGTATTGGCAGCAGTTGCTGCAGTTATCACATATTTCCTGGCGCCAAGTTGTAGTGGCCATTCGTTACCAGCATCTTTAACAAGAGGTAGGGCACGAATAGAAGAGGATGAGCCTTCAGTAAAATATATAAGCTTACCCAGAAGCGTGGTGCCTGTTCATTATAGGTAAATGAATTTTTGTTACTAAATTTTGGCTTAGAAGACGTTATAAAACGATTTTAAATACCTAATCCAACCAAATAACATATTTTGTTCATTGTTGGTTTATCTGTTCCTCTTTAATTTTACATTTTTTCTTTTGTTCGTTTTCGAAGAAAAAATAGATGCCAAAAATGCTAATTCGTAAGCCTCTACAATTATTTCATTGCTAAAATATTGTTTATAATAATTGTTTCAAAAATGTAACTGAAATCTGCCAAAACGTTTTCAGATTAAAAAAATGTTTCTTTAAATAAACTTTAACACCTTGTATCCCACCATTAGCATTTATGGATACCTATTTTTTGTAATTGCCTTTGTTATATACATCATTAGTTTTCAATAGCTCAAAATAAAAAAGGAAATGAAAAATACTAAATATTAAAATTAGTGATTCTGTGGGCACGGAGTAATGAGAAAATTTGTATGCAGAACGTTTCCCAAATCGACGTCATCCCTCGACTGCGATAATTGTGGGAGCTGTATATCAGTTTCGGGATACTGGTTCAGAAAAGTAATTTGGTGAATTACGCTTTATGGAGCTTTTATTTTCACTGGTTGTATGACTTGAGGCTGAATGGGTCGCGGCGTCGACTTTCTCTAATAATAATAATAATTCATGCCTTAACATCCCCCAACGCGCTTACGCCAATTACAGGTGGCATCGGCTGCCCATGAGTTAATATTACGCCTGCGCCTGTAGACCGACTTAAGATATCCTTATGCATTTGCCGTGGAATTTGGGAAACTACAGAAGACCAAATTCAGAAAGAACATATCGGGGGTCAAACCCGATACCACCGGATTATGAAGCGAGCGCGCTAGGCACTGCGCTAGACGTCCGGTTCTTTCTTTCTTTCTTTCTTCAACATATGTATTTTTATGACCTTTTAACTTATCTTATTATCCAGATAGTTTTTCCACTTGTTAGGTCAATGATAACACTTGCAATTCTAACAAAAGTCAAATTTATTCCAAAACCTTTACAAAATTTATAATCTGTAAAGGTTTTGGAATAAATTTGACTTTTGTTAGAATTGCAAGTGTTATCATTGACCTAACAAGTGGGTCTTTCTTCAACTTAATAGATAATAATTGACGGGGTTGTTAAAAAGCTCTAATCGTGTTTGCGTTGGTTAATAGCACCTATAGCATTAAATCAAGTAGAAAAAGGAACAGGCTTTTCTTCGTCAAAATCAGTCAAGTAGTCAGTTAAGTTATTCAAAATCATCTCAAAAAATTATATCAGAAAAATGATTAAAATGCATAGAAGTCATGCTTTTATTGTTATTTCCTTCGATATAGGTTATGTTATAGATATATAATTCGTTGGATGTAAATATCATGCAGATGGTACAGATGGTAAAATAGCCATCTTTTTTTCACACTTCGGTTCACATTTCGGTTAAAACTTTTTAATTTTTGTTTTTTTCCGATTCGATTTATTCATTTTGGAGTACTACAGAATAAAGAACGCAAAAAGTGTATGCGCGTCTACATTAACCAATGAGCTACATTTATAAACTCTTACACACATAATTTACATACATATCCTTACAGTTAGTGATAATAATAATAATAATAATAATAATAGGAATTTATTTCAAACAGAAAAATGTGTGAAACATAAAAAAAGTTTGAAAACGTCAATTACACAAAAAAAAAATTGTCTTATCTATATAGTTTGTATACTAACTTAATGAAGTAGATAGACATACATACATACATGTGTGCAAGAAAAAAGAAAAAAGAATCACTTAGATCTTATGTATAATATTCATTTACAGAATAGGGTTCAAGGTCGATGAGGAACTTGAAAACCCTACCTTTAACTAATACAACTAATATTAGTATACCTTAGTAAAACTCGCAATTACGAGAATCGTTCAGGCATTTTTAAACTGAACTTTCGCAGATTGAATTGGACGTGGTAGTCACATTCCGTTGCTAACTCGTAGTCCAGGTCTAAATCCATTAAACTTAGACCTTCCCGGTATTAAAAATGCCGAAGATTTATAAGATCGCATTTTTTGTTGCGGTATAAGGCTTTTGCGACTTAGATAATAACTTTCGTCGCCGCATTGATGCCGGTATTACGGCTCATGGACGACACTTAGAACATCTTTTGTAAATATTTTGTTCTGTTTCTCCTACATCCGTACTTGTCAGGACCACCACAAATTTCATAAACTTTTTTTTATTAGAAATATTTCTGTCCTCGCACTGTCTTAGTCTGGTGCAAATACCAACCAGCTGCGTTTCAATACACTTTTTGCTATTCATACCATCGAAGAAGTTCATATTGATTTTTACTCGCATATGTGTCAACTTACATACTTGACGGTATTTGTATTAATAGGATTAAACAAAGAAATGGACCGACTTTAACTGCATTTTGGACCCCATTTTTTTATCTACAATTAGACACAGCTTGAGAGCTAGTTACAGGTAACCCTGTATAAAATGTAATCAAACATATTAATTTATGAAAATATTTTAACGTTGGTGGCATAACTACATACCTGTATAATTAAATCATATTATATAAAAAAAAATGGAGTTAATGTTCGTAACCTACGACTGCCTCGGTTTATTTTGAATTCGCAATATTAATATTTAGACGTATTGGTGTTTGCTCTATTTAATCACAGATAAAATTTGTCTTATGTAACTGTTTAGATGTTTGAATAAATAATTAAGTTACATGTGGGTTTTAAAACTATCAAAGACTAACATCAATCACCTTTAATTGCTTTTTTATTCGACAATTCGGACATTTATTATATATCTCTGAACTAACTTGTATCTCCAACAAACAGATTATTCCAGAAAAAAAGTAACTAATCTTCTTTTCGCAATGTAACAATAAAAAGTCATTAGACAATTAAGGCTGTAACAAACACTTGAATCTAAAATTATAAAGACACTTCCACCGTCTTTTATAAAACAGGTGCTTTGCAAATTATTGTAAATAAAAATTGAAAAATTTGTCATATTTTGCGACTATATTAATATTTAACAAAATTGTATACATTAGGTACATTGCCCATGGTAAAATCAACTTATAATATAATTATATTGTTTTTCTAATTAAAACAATTTTTTCTGTTTTACCGTACAAAAACACCTTTAATGCTCGTTAATTATTTACAATTTATATTGTATAGTAATTAACATTCAAGACGTATTGATATCGAAGTTATCCATTTACTAGTCTATTGTGAGCTACTAAAGCAATGTAGGTATGAGAATAACATGAGAAGTTACTAAAAGTGAAGACTAGGTAGCATCTTTCTTACTACATACTTGAATATATTGAAACTGGATTATATGTATAACCAAATATTAGTGCATCGGATTAATTACAAACTAAAGACTTTAGCCTAAACAAAAAATTGACACACAAGTAACAGCAATTAACTATAAAAAATCGGGAATAAAAGTTGTACTATGTGACCATCTTTTTTGATAATTTTACTTATTGCCGACTCTTCCTGTCTATCAATTTTTTTCTGGTAGTTGTTGTGTCCCTACATAAAAAATCTAATAGATCTAATTCCTGGCATCTACTTGGCCATCATACAAAAAAAGGAAACAAATCTTCTCTCTTTCGATTTATTGTTACAGGTATTTAAATAATTGTCTGTAAGGCACTGTCATGATGACATATTTCTAATGATAATTCTTCTAATAAAACTGGTAAGTGCTTAACCAAAAAGACTATTTCCTGAATAGGTACATGGCTCTCCAAAAGTATGGATTAATAATTTATGACGTCGGCCTAAACATAAAATTATAAAAATATTAGAACTATGTACGTGATATAGAATTTGACCACGCCACTAGATTTCATTAATTTTGTATCTAATTGCATAGTGGATGTATGATAATTGTTGTCGGGCAAGTTTTAGATATACTTTAAAGCAATTAGTACTCTGTATAATTGTTTTTCTTTTGAACTCGAATATTTCGAAAACTATTGGGTGTTAGTACAGAGGAAGTTTATTATTTATTTGACTCACCTTGCACATGAAGACATTCTATGTAGCTTTTACAGAAACTCGACAAAATGAATAGCAAAGTCACAACCGACCTACTCCAGGTAGATGCCATTAGCCTGTGTCTAGCAGTGTTTAAAATCTCACATAACATTTTACCACTTTGAATGGTTAAAACGTAAAACCTAATTTATTGCGTTTTATATTATTCTTTTTGTATTAAACATAAACTAAATTGTTTAGATTCCGGATTTAATTAAAACTTCAGGATAATTACCAATATTTAATATGTAGGCAACAGATATATGGATTGTAGAAATAGAAAGGATTTTGTCAAATACATAATAGAAATTAATGCAATCACTTTATTGCCATACTTATATACTTTTGTATACATATATGTATAATAATATCCATTAACATTTAACATTTAATGAAGAACAAATAATTGCTGTATCGAATACATACCGCTATGATTGTGAATTATTTTTTTGGATTGTATTATTTCAAAGAAAACTTAATAACGTTCTTTATCTTGGAGAATCTACTTTTTCCCGTCCAGCAATACCATTTTTTTATTTTCATCAAATGCTTTCAATAATTCATTGAATTGTTATTTATTCTTCTATTTCTTTTTACACATGTAGATATAAACGTAAAACTCAGCTATTTTCTAATTACTACTACATTTTCAATAGATATTAGAATAGAGAGAGATAGAGATCGTCTTTCAGAATCTATAGAATTTTATAAAATCAGTACGATCAGCTACTTTCATCACTTAGCTAAAATTAGAAATATTACTAGAACGAGTATTACACTATTTGCTTCACAAAGTGACTTACGGCAATACTCCATAACTTTTCTCCAAGTATGTCTTCGTCTGTGCCTACAATTTGGTGCTTTGGTGGTTCTGTAAAAGTGGCAAAAAACGACGGGCCACATTGACATAACACGCCAAAACAAATTGTTACAACATCGGATACCACACAATCAATCATTTTTGTATCACACGGAGAATATCTTCCAATTAAATTGAGATATGTTTTACAAATTTCTTCGGTCTCGGTGGAATTCTTATTCTCTGCTAGGCAGTATTGTACTATCCATCGACATCGTAGTTTATTTTCCGATTTCTGCCCGTATATACCAATTATTTTGAACATGCTAGGGCAACACCTTTGAAATGCGTTCTGTGCTTCTTCAATATTTTCAGATAATGCGCATCCAACATAAGAATAAAGTGCTTCTAAAATATTATTAGGTAATAATGAATGTATTTCTATCAACTGGAAATATTTGCATTATTATCAATATATTATGTGAGTAATTCGAAAGTATTTATTATATTAATTTCATGAAAAACTCATAGCATACATATGTATATAGAAAAATACACATTAGATAATATTCAAGTAGCCATAACTACTTACATAATACGTATGTACTTACGGACAAATGAGTTCGGACACAATTCGAATTCTTCTGATTCATTATCACATTCCAGAAATGTAGACATTTGAGATGCTATTAAGAATAAAACAAAATTGATAATGTAGCCACTACTACCTACTATGTACTGATAGTAGGATACATCCAAAAGATTGCTACATCCGAATGAAGACTATTTTCGAGGTAAGGGAAGGTTACTTATTTTAGAAATAACAGGGATTATAACGGTTGGGGTAAGGTATGAAGTTCTTGGAAGTGAAACTAATAATTTTATTAAAATATAAGGCAGAAAGGAAATTTTATGCATTTTTTGAATTTATTACTGTTGGATTTTATACACTTATCTCTGCTATCTATACTATTATTTTTCCTCTTTATTTTAATGTGTTAGGTACACTCATGGACATTAAAAATTTGACACTTTCAATACGTCGTTATATGGAGACTGTCCAATCTGTATTTTCCATGAGTGTACATATTTACATAAGCAGAATTGTAAGAGAAACAAAAACACAAAAGTTTAAATGCGTTAACGATTTATATCTTGAGGGTATGCTAATATTTGGGCTTTCCTATATTAAACTACCAATTTTGGAGTAACTATAAAAAAAAACTGTAAAACTCATTACAAACAATTCGCGAAAATGTTCAGCTCCTCAATATCAAAAATTTTGGTTAACAATACCATGTAATTGAACATTTTTTTCATCGCTAATAAAAAAATTGTGTATTGATTCTCGATACTGATTTGAAGATTCTGGGCAACATGTTAACTTTAT
This sequence comes from Popillia japonica, assembly GCA_004785975.1. Taxonomy (NCBI): domain Eukaryota; kingdom Metazoa; phylum Arthropoda; class Insecta; order Coleoptera; family Scarabaeidae; genus Popillia; species Popillia japonica. The sequence goes on along the minus strand of SMLS01071275.1, from coordinate 14,619 downwards.
TTCTTGTCTCAATGGATCTCATAGCTTTAAGGCGTAGCTATGAGGCATAGCTGCCCCATTTGGTATTTATAAATGCTTATGAAGGAGTCTCTTTATCTCCTTCGTAGAACCATTTTCACGCCAGTAACGAATCCGCTTGCACGCCGAACTTCTTCTACTAAACCAGTTACGTGAAAGTATGTTCAAAACTGCGGCTAATTTCTTTCTTGAGTCTCCTTATATTCCTCTACCTTCCTCAGTTGTCTATCAACCGTTCGGCAAGTGCGTCCGAACTACTTAATTTGGTTTCGTTTGATAACTTCTCCAAATGGTTCTGCTTCCAATTCTGATCTTACTGCACCATTGCCTATTTTGTCTCTTTTAATTATGCCTTTTATTTTTCTTAGATATTGTATTTCAATAACCAGTTGCTTCTTAATCTAATCGATGACTTTTAACTTAGATAGTTTAATGACATTGTCCATAAGTGTGATGAACAATGGTGGACTTCATCCTACTTGAAGTCCTTTATAGGCAGTACTTGTGACCATATTTTTATTAACGTATTCTGTATTACCATTGTATCAGCTTTTAATTCTTTGGCGTATCTTTGTATTGACTTTTCTTTGTTGCTTTTCCATATTTTTCAGTATTTTTCCGATCTAGGAAGAGGAAGTAGTTGTATTTTGAATTTGGAGTATGTCGACCAATAATTCATACAAAAAGTACCAGATTAAAAAAGCGTAAAATAAATTAAAAACTGTCGAAAACTTTCATGTAGACTTTAACATTATTAGAATATGTAGTTATTAAAATATTAGAGTAATTTGAGACAACGTGTTTACGTCAATAAAATTTAAATTTGTTGCCAGTAACGACTTGCGCGCGAATTTTTAATATTGTTGAAGTTCTTTCACATGTCTCTGTGACATTGATTCATATCATAGATTCTGCATAATACGAGGGCAATCTGAAATGTTTCCGGAATCGACAAAAAAAACGCGGTATTGCCATTTTTGTAGGTTTAAGAATGGAAAAATGTCGCTGGGGACGAGCTTCGGTGAATATGGTGGGTAGGAGACTAATTCGTATCTCATTCAACTTGGACACGACGATGCAGGATAAACGAGCCGGTTTATTGTCGTGGTAGAAAAGCACCTTTTTCAGCTGCAAACGAGACTGTTTTTCCTTCAATACTGCATCGAATTGAGTCAATAAATTACTGTTGTATTGCCCGTGGTTGTCCTTCCCTTCTGCAAATAGTTGGCAAGGATCACACCTTAGAAATCCAAAAAAATGGTTGCCATGACTTTTCCGGTCGATAAAACGGTCTTTGCTTTCTTTGGAAGCGATTCGCCCGGAAAAGTACACTGCTTCGATTGTTTCTGGATCTCTGGTATGTAGTGATGGATCCACGGTTACGAAGCGCATTAAGAAATCCCTCGGATTGTGCTGAATTATGCCAGACAGTTTTTCGAAACGGACACCCGATTTCCTTTAGCGCTACCCATCGCGCCGACAGCTTTTTCATGCCCAAAATGTTCTGTAGGATATGGCTAACGCGTTTTTCTGAGATATATGTTGTCTTTCCTATCTCATTCAGCTTCAATCGGCGATCAGCTAACACGACATCATGAATCTTGTCGACAATTTCATGATTAGTGGCCGTTTTTGAGCGTCCACTGAGTGGTTCATCACTTGTACCTGTGCAGCCACGTTTGACCTCGCTCACCCAGAACCTGATGGTCGAAAATGATCGGGTAAATTCACCATGAAGCTCTAGCAAAATATTTCGTATTTCCGTGGCCGTTTTCCCGGCCATCCAGAAATGTGTTACCACTGCACGAAATTTGATTTTATCTATTTTTGCAAAACTGCTTCACTTGCTACACAAAACACACTCTTAAACAACAACCGTTGACAGTAGACGTGAGTAGACGTCGAAAATTTTGACTGTTTCCATAAAAAAGGTTGCTCTTGCCAACCAATGAATTCACTTCAACTTTCGTACGCCATCTGTTACCGATTCCGAAAACATTTCAGGTCGCCCGCGTATACCAAGGAATATATTCATGCGAATTCTTAATTTTCCTTACTATACGAATGTAGAGATACCTTTAAAAACAATGTATGTTTGTTATATGTAATTAGTATGAATTATATGAAATTATACATCATTAGGTATATACAGGGTTTTCACGGCCAAGTGGGACATAGGGAATTACATACAATCGGTTTTCGGTGAATATTATCTCCCTAATACTACTTCAGCCAAATTTAAATGCCATATATTATAATTGGGCTAACGAGGAACATTTCCTCAAATATAGTACAAAGATAGTCGTTTTAATAAAGCCAGAAAATTATTATTTTTAAATCTATTGCACGTGAATTCCTAATAAGGCTAATAACATGTGACTGGACTGCAAGCGGCCATGGCGTAGAAGTTGACACAACGGCTTAATAACGCAATGCACGAATTGTTTAGAGTTCGAATCCCGACAGATGAATTTTGATTTTTTTTATTTTTAATTGAAAAGCGAAACATAATAGCACTCGATCATTTTTGTTATCGTAAAAATCATCGTTGTTGAAGATAAAAAAATAAAAAAACAAAATTGATCTTTAGGGATTTGAACCCTAAACAATCCGTGCATTGCGTTATTAAGCTGTTGTGTAAACCCTTGCGCCACGGCCACTTGTAGTCCTGTCATATGTTAACAACCTTATTAGAAATTCACGTGCAATAGATTTAAAAATAATATTTTTTTGGCTTTATTAAAATGTCTTTCTTTGTACTATGGTTGTGGAATTGTGCATATCGTTAGCCCAGTTATAATATTTAGCATTTAAATTTGGGCAAAGTGGTATTAGGGAGATCACCGAAAACCGATTGTATGTATTCCCCTATGTCCCGCTCGGCCGTGGAAACCCTGTATATGTAATTACTTAGTTCCTAAATTAGGAACTAACTTTTATGGTATACTTTTATTTAATAACCAGATATGTCATTAATCAGTGTATAAACTGTGAGCCAAATATTAAAATTACGTGTGAAATGTCATGAGTGACAAAATATCCCAACGCAAAGCTAAATCAATGAAAACTATTTTCTACGTCCATTAGCTTTAACAAAGTACGAAAATGTTGACGACTCGTTAATAAAATAACTTACGCGTTGCAGATCAGTTTCCTTGAGAAATTAATCAAATTTATGTACATACTTACATAGATACAATCTGATTTAACACGTGCTAAATACATACAGCTGTTTCTTTTACATTCGCAAAATTAAAACTTCTTACTTCTACCACAAATAAAAAATTGTGCCATTGAAATCCACCGTCATTATTTTACTCAGACTTATTTATAAATGTTCCATTTGGCAACCTATCCTAGCGATCTGGTAATAGTAAGATAGATATTAACAAATAACCCTGGTTCAGAGTCAAGGATCTCTCAAACAGACGATATCTTGCTTTCGAATAAATTCCGCGTTTACTTAACGGATATTAAAGTTTTAAAGGAATGTGCTGTTTGACACATTTTTTTGAAATTCAGGAAAATTTTCAGCATTCTTTACATCAGTATAATAATTCGTTAAAATGGAACGACATGTTTCTCACTTACGTTCCAGATTCTATAAATTTTATTGGAAAATGTGTTATTATTGAATTGGGTTGGCGTTTTATGATAAAGTTTGTATAAACTACTTAAATATTTTCAAAATTTATGGGTAACGTTAACAGAAGGATGAAGACCTAATTTAATTGAGATAAAATAAACATTACTCTTATTTAATTTATTGAAGAAGTAGTTTAGATATCAAGTTTAGTTACAGATTATTTGAAGCCAAATAGATGTCTTTATGTAAAATAAGATACAACAATTAAGTATGTACAGTAAAAATATTCTCATTAAACAAATCACTTCCTTAAATTATGTTAAGATTTTGATTGAAACTATATTTTTAGGATATGAGTTTTTGCAAGAGAATTTTAAGCGATTAAAGTCAAATTTGTTTCAATCATAATGTAACAAGCAATGGCTATCACACAAGTGAAACAAACCTTAAATCTTGGTGTAAGGTGATACTTAAAAATAATGAAATCATGAGATTTTTGTTTACCAAACATTCGAGTTACTAGAAATGCTACCACATAGCAACGAATTAGTTATACGGCTGCATATTTATATTTTGGATGAAATGTAGAGATCGTCCAAATACTTGTATACCACATAGTACCTACTACTTATCTAAAGAAGCGCGTTGAATGGAAGGACCTGGTTCAAAAGAAACAGATGGCGCTACGATATGTCACCAAAAAAACTAATACAAATTTTTGGTATATCAACTTCTCACAAAATAAATATAGTTAAACAACAATACATTCGATAGACTGCAAAAAATCATCATGGACATAAGAATTGTCTTAGCAAGGAAATATTGTAGTTTTGAGGTAAAAGCTATGTTTCTTATTTCCAAAAAAAGACGATCCCGTTTCATGCGAATCTGACATACAGAGATACTATTAGAAAGAAGATAATTGTATGGGATAATTTAGTCTCTTATCTTTTATTATCTTAAAGACACTTTTGAGAAAACAACATTAATGTCGTATAAATAGTACATCACACAGTTGTAATAAATGCCAGTATTACATTTGTATTTTCCTCAAAAGATTAATTTAATTTCAGTATTTAAAGCACACGTATGTCACTGTCGTAAATATCAGATTTTCTAAACTTCCTTCATACATAACACGTCTAAAAGAAACGCAAACTTGGCTCTGATCTAAGTGCATATTTTTATTATCTACAAACTTTTTAAAATTAGATCTAAAGTCATAACTCAATTCAATTTACAGATCACTAGAGCAGAAGAAATAGTATTTAGAACTGTCACCTTTTTCTTGAGGCTGAGTCATCACAAATACTGAAATAGTTTAAGTACTTGCGTAGATTATTCGGGAAAGTAGATATAAACTGTATTTAAACAAGAAATAGGTACGCGTGGATACATAAAATTTTTATAATTCTCATAGTCCAATAAAAATTAGATCTAACGGATACGACTTATATTACTTATTTTCATGCTATTATTCTTGCGAAAAAGTGGTCAACATCTGGTCTCTGTGGCCTACCAACAGATTTTGTATAAATGTCACTTATTAATAGCTATTGCCTATTAAAATATTACGTTACACCTGAATACGTGGGCATTTAACATGAATTCATAATTCAAAATGTAGCGATGACGTTACTGTAATGCCTACTGGAAACGAAATGCGATTTATTTGTTGAACATCTTACAAATGCGCATGTAGTAGTCACCACAGACATAAGTGTCGCCATAAAAATTTGATTTGTACGTAGATATTTCTTTCAAAATCATTTACATATTCACATTTATATGTATATATCTACATATATATCTCTCTCAAAAATATCATTTTTTCTAAACATCCTCGAGAAATATGTTTTATTTCGATTGTTTTTATCCACTATTTTTCCTGAATTTATGTCTAGAGTCAGGACAGAAGGAGGTCACCAGTTCTAAACATTGCAATACGCAAAATGTGTATTACATTATGAGTTAATTAATAAATTGTAATATTAGACAAGAAAACGGAAAATGCGATGAGAATCTAAAAAGAAGAAAACGAAGAATGTATGAATTAAGTTTTTGCAATCTAATGTCAATGCAGCGAAAGCTAAGAATGTGTATGTAAGAACACAATAAGTAAAACCGGCTGTATATAAATAAGCACTACAAACTTTAGTTAAATAGCTACCACCGGCCGCTTATCGGAACGTCTAATTAACAACTAAACGAATAGAAAATAATTTGTTGTAAGTTGCAAAACATTAGCTCTTTATCGAGCATGGATATATCCTCAACAACTCACAAAAACTTAAAATATTTTACAGGTCCTATTAAACAATCAGGGGACACAAATAGCATCAGCAATTTTAAATCTGCTCTTAGATTTCTTGAAACACTGAACGATAGCTCTCCAAAAGAATTCAATGTTTTTTATCAATAAAATGCCTAACGCACAATATAAAGAACATTATGTTAAATATTTCATTTTTTCTGGATTATATTAGTGGGTGTTAGTGTCTCTAATTGCTACATCAAAAGATAACGCGAAAATTCCACAGAGTTTCTGGGCAAATTTTATGTTACAAATGGCAGCCACCTATATAAGAAATTATCCTTTATCATTTATCACGACATAATACTGCGTTGAAACAGAATTTCAATTAAAAAAATGTGCGTTCTTGAAAGATCTTGGTTTGTAGCTAATATCAGTATAATAATGATATGGCAATTGGCAATCATACTGGAAGAAAACACCTGGACAAATACAAGCGAAAAAATTTATCAACTGCTCGCCAAATAGTAATAAAAAACGTCTCTATCTAAGAAAAACAGCTTTAAAGACTCTCGCGAGCTTGTTCACTGGTCATCATCATCTAAAATATTACCTTAAAAAGATGGGCAAAGATAATCAAGACACTTGGCGATTTTGCTAAGTGTGGACATTGGAGTAAATTGGAGCGAGAAATATTAGGCTGGCAAAGCTTTTAGCATCTAGGACAGATGATTCTAAAGCCTGAACTGATTGAGGAAGCCTTGGTATCCAAACTAATCCTGAGATTCATTAAGAAGATTGGATTAGAATGGTGCTGAAGGAATAGAATATTCACAATATATCAACAGGTCGCAGTGACGAGAAGTAACTGGTACCTGTATGACTCTTCTTCTAGAATACAATACAATGGCAAGCAAATATGATGATATTCAAACTAACGTGGAGGACTATGTGGTAGATGATAACCAGAATCCAAGCGAACTATATATGTACTTGTGATATGAATTCATGGATCTTTTATTTCAATAGGCTTTGATTATACTCGTACAACTTGAGTAGTATTATGTCTATGTGAAAACTAATGAACAAATAAGCACCGAAGCCGAATTTAACCAGTTAAAAGCAACATGAATAGAGAATATCGTAAATATTTTATTTTCGTTAGATTCATTCCGGTGTGCTAGTTTTTAACTTAAATTCCGCAAAATAATCTTCAACAAGTACACGTTTTAAAATTCATGAAATTTCATGCTATAGAGTTTATAAACATTTTCTAAATGTATTCAACCCAATGCATTAGTCTGTTTCAAAGTGCAATATTGATCGGTTTTATATGCAGTCGTAACTTTTTAAGAATAAGCCGTTAACATGCCATAAATCATGTTCCATATCCATGATATTTATATCGTAGCTGTGAACTTATTTTCGGAAATACACGTAATTACCTATAGGATAAAGTACTAATGTTATTCAAAAAAAATTGTCAAGCCATTAGCGACTGATATTGTATCCGCACGTAAAGGTTCTACTAACTACATATAAGTATAAATTTGTATAAGTTAGCAACATTTGTTTGTTCATTTGTTTCAGATTATACATTTTACCAAAACTGGAGACTGATTTTACAACGTTTGGCAACGTAACGATCAAACTGAAAATAAATGAGAAAACTGACGAAATTTTATTAAACGCTTTAGATTTAAAGATAAACGAACATTCCGTTAGTGTAAGACGTTTAAAGGATGGTAAATTTATTAAAGTATTGGGGCAGAAGTACATCGAAGATTCTCAGGGATACAGTATACATTTAGAGCAGTCTTTGAGCGTTCAGGACGAATACGAACTTTTTATGGAATTTACAGGCACACTTAATGATTATATGGTTGGCTTCTATAGAAGCCATTATTTGATCAAAGATAGTAATACAAGGTAATATTTCGTTGATTAGAAATACGATATTGTCGGTGATGTATTTTGTTTGTTCTACAGTATTAGCAGATGGATAGCCAGTACACAATTTTCACCTACAGATGCTAGAAGAGCTTTTCCTTGTTTCGACGAACCGTCATTTAAAGCCAAATTTACGATAAGCATAGCCCGACCTTCAAATATGAGTACCTTATCTAACATGCCTTTAAAGGATTCTACTGTGATGTAAGTATTGTTTAATTTATCTCTGAATTCTTCTAAAAATATTTAACAAAAACAACATTGTTCTTGTGTCTTTATTTTAAGAAAGCCAGTTATACAAAATGCTAAATTGGAACTACATTTAACTCTAGTGTTAGTGTTTATATGTTAAAACAACTTCAAAATCAATCAGCACCATGCAATGACGATTTTCAATTTCGCGAACTTTATCAGATCGCCTTTGTATGAATGAGAGTAATTTTTGAAAACTTACATATAGGGAAACTATAGGAAGTCGACTTCTTCAGGGCACTACTGACACAGCGCCCTGAAGAAGCCGACAATTCTTTCCGAAAATTTGGCATTAATAAAAGAGTGAAATAAATTTCTTTTTGGAATTTACATCTTTATTCCATACCTCAGTTAGATTTCGTGGAGAAGCTGCTCAAAAATGTTGAAGAATTGAGAAAAACGAACTTCACGCTGTCATTAACTATTTGCAAAAGAAAGGTTTAGCGCCACAACGAAATTATGAAGAAATAGTTAGTGTGCTTGGGGTAATACACCTTCTTATCGGCTGATGAAGAATAGGTCTCGAGAATTTTGATGTGGAAGAACAACTAGCGAACATGCAATAGGAGCTGGTCAGCCCCAAACTGCGAGGAAAAAGTTGATCGGGTCAGTGACTTAATTAAACACGATCGTCGGTTAACTACTAGACGTTTAACAGAGATAACGAGTCCTTTAAACGGTACAAGTGGGACAATAAACAATGACTATTTGAGTCTTACTAAGGTATCTGAAAGATGGGTACCCCAAATGTTGGCATCCGAACAAAAGCGAGAAAGAGTCAGATGCGATTTAAAATTGTTTAAAAGTGATCCAAAAAATTTCTAGATCGCTTCCGCCTCCATCCCTCAACCCTCGGCGGATAAGATTATATCCAGCATTTTATGGGATGCCAAGGAAATTTTATTAATTGAAAACCTGGAACGAGGATATACAATCACGGACCAGTATTACGCTATACTAATTAATCAACTTGATGATTGCATCAACGAAAAAAGAAGGGTAAATTTAGCTTGTGAAATTTTGTTGCATCAGGATAGTGCATAAGAGCTTTTTTCGTTAAGTACATCAGTTAATCATTAACGTTTTGAGCTGATACACCACCCACCATACTCACCTGACGTAGCTTCCAATAGTGATTTTCAGGGAACTAAATTTAATAGTGATGACAAGATTATGGCAACAGTCTTGATCACAGAATTCTTCTGTGATCAAAAGCACAGATCATTCGACAACGAATTCTTCTGTAATCAAGAGCTCGAGTTTTAGGTGTAAATACATTAGAACTTAAGTGGAGTACCTAAGTGTCATCAACTGCAGAGTGACTATGTTGAAAAATAATATTGTACTATATATTAGGGACAATAAATACGGTACATTCCCCAACATTTATGCCCTCATTTTTATATTGTTATATGTAATCGTTGCAAAATTTTCAGAAATATTCTCCCACATGAAACCGTTTAATTTTACTGAAATAATTTGATAATTATAACTTCGAAACAGATCGACCCATGTTTCAAATTTAATAGATGCCAAATATGTCTTAATTATTTCGGTCATTATAAATGTTAAATTTCAAAAGAACTACATTGTTTCCCAAAGTAACAACAAATGCAATGTTGAACCTGTACTAAATAACTGGTTTTATAAATTGACAACCGTAAGAAATACTTTGACAGTTATAAACCTCTGTTCTCTTCTAATCCTGACACGTATAAAGTATGGAAAATATTGAGTTTTTTTGATTCCATAGCTGTCGTGCCTTCGTTAAAAATGAAGAAAATAAATCATTCTCTTTCACTTTGTGACTCACAACTATAATTAGTTGATAAGTAGCTAATAAACAATAAACATTATAAATGATGAAAATACAAACGAAAACCACTAAATCATGCACAAAATTGACAAAAATATGCATATTTACAAATTGTATTATTTACTCATACAAATTTAGTTCCAAAAATATATTAATTTATTATTTATTCAGTTTGTAAATAACTTGCAGAGCAAGCGATAATATTACCTGGGACAACTACAACGAAACACCATTAATGTCATCGTATCTGGTAGCATTTACTGTTCACGACTTCGCCCCGTATCGACATGGCGTGAATAAATCTTTCAAAATATGGACTAGACAGAACCTGTTAGACTACGCCCAGTATGCTTTCGAAGTTGGTCCGCGTATGTTGAGCTTTTTCGAAAACTACTTCGGTATTAAGTATCCACTGCCAAAGATCGATGTCGTTGCTCTTCCCGATTTTGGTTTCAATGCGATGGAAAATTGGGGTCTGATTACTTTTAGGGAAAGCGGACTTTTACTAGATAGATTATCTTCCACTATATCACACAACAGAGCAGTATCGTTGACTTTAGGACATGAATTAGCGCATTTTTGGTTTGGAAATTTAGTAACACCTAAAGGATGGGATGATCTATGGTTGAAAGAAGGATTTTCCACTTACTTCGAATATTTAGCCGTTGATAAAATACATCCTGATTGGCAAATTTTAGATGAATTCTTTTATGATCAGACTTACACGGCAATGAGAACAGATCGTTTCATTTCTTCAAGACCTATACATTTTAAAGTTGAAAACAGCAACGATATACGTCAAGTATTTGATGCAATATCTTATTCAAAAGGTTAGTTACATTAGGTTTGCCATTCTCGGGTTGCTATCATTTACATTTAATTTGTATTTAATTCATTTCATTAGGTGCTTCGCTAGTGAATCAGGTTGCTAATATCCTAGGAGAAGATACTTTTAAAGAAGGTCTGAGAAAATTTTTAAATAACAACTCGTTTGCGAATGCTGATCACGACGATTTGTGGGACGCTTTAACTGAACAAGCCCATATTGATGGTGCCCTAGATAAGAATCTCAGCATGCGCGTTATAATGAAAGGATGGATAGATCAAGCAGGATTTCCTGTTGTAACAGTTACCCCTGATTATGAAAAAAATGTTCTAAAGTTTTCTCAGGTAAGTGTAAAACTGTTGAACTGTTGAAAAGTTATGATTCTGATTTCATACATATGATTTTTATTATGTAGGTACAATAGTTTCACAACTCTTTACAACTATATTACGTGTGTATAACTTGTCACAAAAACTGTACGCTAAAAGGTAATATGTACTATGCTTCATACGTCTTCAGTTCTAATAGTTTAGAAGAGGAAAAAGTATCAGTAAGATAAGATGTTATTACATATGTATGTCACTATTTGTATATAGCTTTTGCAATAATTTATACACCTGGTATAAACTTCGAACAGAATTTACCTCAATCTCGAAATGTACCAATGTTCAAGCATTGTATTAACTGTACAGTTAGATTTATTCACTGTTTGAAACACCTCTAAAAGAAGTTTTTATTTTCACTTTTAGAGACGGTTTATATTAAATGGTAAAGTCCAAACAAAATCCGATGAGAGTTGGTGGATACCAATCTCCTATACAACTAACAATAACACTAAGCTGGAAGATGGAAAACCGAAATTTTGGTTGGACAGTTATAAAGAAGAAAGTGTTAATTTAACGCATATACAGTGGTATCTGGTTAATTTAAAACAGAACTATTACATTGTCAATTATGACGAAAAAAACTGGAAAGCTCTTTCTGATATGATTATGTATTTGCCTCCAGTTATTAGAGCACAACTAGTTGGCGATTCAATGAATTTAGCTAGAGCAGGTATTATAGATTACAGCATTCCACTGAACTTGATCAAAGTTATTGGGGCTCATGATAGAGATATCATCTTCGTGCCCTTAGAACTAATTTTCTCTGAAACGGATTTCCTGTATAACATTTTATTTAATACGCCGGCGTTTGGTGTATATGAGGTAAATAATGATAGAAAATGAAAAATACGTTCACGTAAATTAATTCTATTTACATTTTAGAAATATTTTTGGACTATTTTCAATTTTCCTTTGGAGACAGTCGATTTTGATGAAAGTCCCTCTGAAAGATATATTAAAAAAAGAATACGAAGGTTGGTTTTGCCACAAGCTTGTAGGAAACCTAATGAGAAATGTGCTATTACTGCTAGACAGATTTTTAGGTCTTGGAAGGATAACAATTACCGGTAAAATTTAAAAAAAGGTTTTATTGGAATCTAGAATAAGTTACTTTCCTTTTAGTGTTTTCCCCAATATTCGTAGCGTTGTATATTGCACGGCTATTAGAGATGGTGATGACGAGGATTGGGAATTTGCCTATAATCAATATCTAAAAGCGCTCTCGGTTTCTGAGAAACAGACAATCCTTAGTGCATTGGGTTGCAGTTCCAAGCACTGGATGTTATCTAAGTAAATTAATAATTAATTTATTAGTCCAACTAAGTAAGAAGTTTAAAGTTGTAATCAAACTTTATTTTTTCAGATATTTGGAAATGATGATTAGTAACACCTCCGGCATCCGTAAACAAGATGGCAGCGTAGTATTTGATGCAGTGGCAAGCAATATATATGGCCATAATTTAGCTTTTGATTTCATAAGGAACAAATGGAAGGAAATTAACGAATAGTAACTGTCCCCTCAATAATAAATCCCGTTCTTTTTTAACTTTTCGCTACTTTTCAGTTTTGGCGAAGGATTTAGAACAGTTAGTAGGATGGTAGAATCGTTGCCAACATTTATGAATACACCAGAACATCTCAAGCAGGTAATTAGTAGCTTTAATCTCATTTCCTAATATTTTTTTTACGTTTAACTCAATAAGTAAAGTAATTCAATACCTATATTTTTTCTAGCTTGAAATCTTTAGAGATGAAAATAAATACAACCTAAAAGCAACAAACCGAGCATTTACGAATACGATAGAAAAAGTAAAAACTAACATCCAATGGATGAAATTGAATTATAAGTCGGTTGAATCATGGTTAAAACAACAAGTTCAACATTATCAAATATAAGTGATTTTCTCTTCTTTTCCAGCTTTAGTGTATAACGTATCTATTTATTCTTCGCTCATATATTTTCCTCGTATTTCTTCCATGATAATTTATTTCTGAAAATTTCCTATATAGAAAGCGTTACGAATTCGAGAGTATAATGTAATAATAGTGTGATTATCGTATAGTCTAAATGTAATTAGTTAAAATATGATAAAAAGCACGATATATTTAAAATTGTTATTATTAAAATTAGATATGCATTGTATATTTTTATTTATAACTTATTCCTGTACATTTAAAAAATAAATAAATATTAACGTTTTTAGTTTTTTTCGTAATTATTTTCAGGATTACCCAAAATAATAGGTAACAAAGACACTAGACATAATTGATATTTTATACTTAAAATACAGTGTGTAAATCATTGTAGCTTATGAAGTATGTTGTCTTCCTTTCACGGGAAAAGTAAAAAGTAATATTTATGGATACACATTTGTAGATTCGTCTCTAAGAATTATCTATATGCAAGTGAGCATGTGAACTGCAATATCATGTATACAAAACTGTCTCGCCAAATTACTTATGGTGGGTTTACATGATTCAAGTGAGTTGATCAAGTCGGTTGAATTCAAGTGATATGAACGTGAATTGAACCAACATCTAAACCTGTCTAAACCGCTTCATTCATGTCAGTTGATCAAGTGAATTGAATGGATTCCGAGTTGATACATGTTTAACTTTTTGTGTTCAATTGAAGGGAAAACAGGTGTTTAAAATTGCGGCCAGTAGATGGTCGGAGGAAAAGTCCTGCAAATTTATCACTGTATATGAAAAATATGAGTGTCTGTGGAATACGAAAAGTAGTGCATATAAAAATAGAGATGCTAGAGGAACTGCTGTCAGGAAATTGATAAGTGACATAGAAGAATTGGGAATAAAAATAACAGAAGACGAGGTTAGAAATAGGATAAAAGCCATTCGAACTACCTATATGTCAGAACTTCGTAAAGTAGAAAAAGCAACAAGATTTCAATTGATGATTTATATCATCCCACTTGTGCTTGGAACTGGAAAACAAAATGAAATTTAAGTTTGAGATTTTGTTATTCCAACAAGCACCATACAATACTTTGAAAGAGTTAAGAGAGTTAAATACCAAAATAAAAACGAATATTTTCTTTTTAGAGTTCACAATTAATAAATCATGCCACCGTGGAACCCAGATCATTTGTAATGAAAGAGACAGACGATGAAATTCATCCACCACAGGACCTAAATGCAGCAGGAGGTGATACACGCATTGATTCACCAGAGGCATTAATATCAACGTCAAAATCCCCAGTGAAAACTACTCAAACACCAAGAACCTACCACGTCCGCCCTAACTTAAAGCAATTGAAACGTTCAGGCGATGACACGTCGTCTGCAATAAATAAATCGCAAAAAAATTGTGAATCTGCCACTGAATCCTTAAAAGACGATGAGTTCGAAATTTTTGGTAGATATGTTGCCAACCAGTTGCGGAATATGAACATTATCAAAGCAGTTGAAAACCAAGCTGAAATCAGTACTCTACTTTCAAAAGCAAGGATTCAAGATATTGAAGACAAGCAAAACGTGAATGGTAATCAGATATCTCAGTTCCAACCTTTT
>SMLS01071274.1:0-39664 GCA_004785975.1 Popillia japonica | reverse complement strand
AAAAAAACTGTTCTATACAAGTTATGTAAGTAGATTTCTGCTTCAAAAAGGAAGAGAATAATTTTTGTACATGAGGGATCTGTGGACGGTTGGGTCAGTGATGTGTTACTGTGTACAAAAAAGATAAAATGTTGTCCATTAGCCATAATTATTATGAAGACATATTACGGTCTTTGTCTCTAAAAAGTGTAATTTTTATCAATACTGCCAGTTGCCACTAACGACAATTTTTCTTAAAAGAACATGAAGATGCAACTCCTGGAGGTCTTCCATACGGAAACGTTTCCCAAGCAATGTCCTAATGATAATGCTGCAGATGAGACCCTGGGGATTTCTAAGTTTAGGATTTATTTATTTTACGATCATATTGAGTAACAACGGCTTCTTAATTACATGTTCTGTTCACTATATCTGTCTCCTCAATTATCTACACTCAAAAGACGCAATCCCGAAACTCTCGCCTGTAAACTGTCGTATATCACAACATTTTGTTTGTATGCGATAGTGCCACTGTCTGGGTTCCACAGTAGACTTAAATACTCTAAGCAATACCACTTCTTAAATTTTAACAATTTTTTGAATCCAAAATACGAAAAATTAAAATTAACATTACACTTAGTAAGGTTTTGGAAATATAGAACAAAAAATATGTTGTACATATGTATACATATAAACGCACACTCAATGACAAAACATGACCCAATATTGTATTGTTAAGTAAGTAACATTGCAGTGAATGCTGTGCCAGTAATGTTTAGAAGATTTACAATCTTATAAACTTTAATTTGAAATCCTTTTAATACATGTGCTGAATGATGAGATGTGTGTTAAACTTTCATTATGATGGAAAGTGATTAGTACGTGGACACAAAGTAACAACATAGCTGGAGATAATGCATAATGTAAATGATTTCTGCAAAAAAACACTTATTTCCATTTATTTGCATGTAAAGATTAACGCACTGCTGTATCTGAGAATTTCGCTATGAATCATTGTACTATAACTTACATACGAGATAAGTGTTGGTTTTGGTATATATTTCAAGAATAAATCAATTTATGTATACACTAGTAATTGTTCAAAGAGCGAATTCGTTTGTGCCGCGATCAATCTCAACCCCTTAACAGTATCAACCATCGTCGACACCTTTCACCACTACCACCACAAATCTCGTCGGTAGTATCACGCTCCTCTTAGGTGATTATTGGTGAGGCGCCGCGCGGCGGTTCGCACGGAGTCAATCAATTATACCATAGCGCGCCATAATAATTAATTCCCATCGAATTTTCACGCTAAAACAATTTCTGACGCTGCCGGCGGCTCCCAGCCCATCGCGGTGGTATAGTACCGTTCCGAATATATCCGTTACTTCTGATCAATGCTGTTCGTTCCTTCGTTATATTAATACTCCTACCTCCCCAGTACCCTTTGCTTAACCCCCCTTCAATCTTCGAACCGCCAAGTTTCCGTCCTCTATTTCATCACGGCCATCACTACTATATACATATATATACGTATATATACGTAACGGTCGGATTTGTCGAAGGTTCTTATATATTAAATATAATCCTCTTTGCATTAATAATGGCAGCCATTAAACACTCAAACATCCCTCCAGATCTCTGCCTCTCTCGCCAGTTTCCCAGTCGTCAGACATTAACGGATTAATAGTAGGAAAGCTCCACGGATACGCTAATTGGTGTGTTCTCTTCTGCGCCTTGGTGTGCTATGCCATCCCGTTGTAGCCGCATCGTTCTTGTACTTATTCCACGCAGCAGAAGGATTTGTTCGTCCATTTTCTAGCGTTACCAATTTAATATTTGTATAAACATCACGGTATTACGATCATATCGCTTCGCCACGTGCAGTATTATAGATACCGGGTATTATCAGGTATTTCGGTTACAACCGTCACCGCAGGACATTGCTTGTGTTGCCAATTTTCAACCACACCGGAATTATAAATTGCATCGGTAATGTCGTTGAAGCTCCGACGTTTGCATACATACAGGTATCGAATGTACCTAAGAATAATTGTCACAGAATTCTAATACAGCAGTCTATACACGTGGACTGATACTGAAATAAATTCGGATAGTGTAATAATAATTGGGAATAGTTTTGAATTTGAATTTTGCCCTCTTTGAAACTTTGTTGTTATGCTTTGTGCATTGCTATATTTACATTTTTAGCAATTTTTTGCAATTATTCATTTGTGTAAAGCATATTTTACTTGTGGCGCCATCTTTACATTATGTTCAATCAACCTGGAAGCCTTTACAGTTGCTCTTGCGCTATTTTAATAAAGGTACTTGACACTGTTGAGTATTCTAGATTTAAACAAATTTGGATTTTTTGCCTAGAAAACACGTAACCTTATTATGACGACAAGCATACAAGAACAGTGATGACTTTGAGGCGATAGTAGATGGTGCGGTGATAAATACAATCGTCAAACAAATCTGTCTTTAGGATATTGTCCGTTCGTAGTAGGTAAAACATGTTGACTATTTGTGTAGGATTGTCGGACTACATAGTGCAAAGGCTTTCTTTGGAAATCATTCAGCAACAGTACCAGGAATGTACAAAACATAGCAGAAAAACCTCCAACCTGATTAACGCGGCAATAACTGGGCAATGCTACTTAAAAATCTACTTGGCAACTTTGGTTTCATATATGTTCCCACTTACTGAAGCTTTCAAGATTATGACAATGCATTTCTTCACATATTATGCCATTGGGCCGTATCCGACGACTTAGGAAACAAACCGTATACATATACAGGGTTAGTTCTAAATACCTTAAACTGGAAAAGGAAGTGAAAGATACTTAGGAGTCAATCTTAACTACCAAATTTTGTGAATCTATGTATGTGCACAGAGTAACTAGAAAAGAATTTTTGTTTAGACCAGTCCGGCCCTGACGCATCTGACATACATACATGACTGTATGAGAATCTCCAACTATCGGTGTAATTTGACCGCTGTGGTTTACATTTTGTTTATCATCCACTTGGTGTTTCCTGTGGATCTGTTTGCAATGATAGCGTATAAGAATGTCAAATATACCCCCAAGATTTTAATTTATGGAGTGCACAACAGTGCAAAATAGTCTTGCAGCAAAAATTTGTACGCAGAGCGTTTCCCAAATCAATTTCATCTGTCGACTGCGATAATTGTGGGAGATGTATATAGGCTCCAGAATACAGATTCAGTAATACCAAGTTACGAAGGTTGCGCCCTTGAAAAGTCAGTCCCACTGCTCCAAGCAAGCAAATTTTAAACATCGCACAGTAAGTAAATTCATCTCAAACTACCGTGAATCAAATTTTGAAAACAAATTTACTGCACCTGTATTATACCCTACGTGTGCAAAGGTTAACGGAACTAGAATTCACCCCGCCGAGTTGCTTTCAGCAATTTGTTTCAGCATAGAGAAGGCAGATAAACACCGTCCAGTTTGTAAGAAAGGAATTTCAAAAATTTGCGGTGTATACGATCGACTTGCAAGGATTTATTAGCGTGTATAGGATACCATATTAGGGCAGCATATTCGAGTTTGGCAAGAACGAAAGAGTAATACAAAGCATTACGAAACCCAAAGCTTGCGAGGCTTCAGAACAAACTTTAGCGAAGTGATATTTAAAGGAAAAGCTGGCACTAAACAATACACCCAAATCAGTAAGAATAGATTTTATCTCTAGAAAGTAGTCTTCCATATAGTAAGAGAAGATCAAAGGTGATGTTGTACTTGTGTAGGATACAATGTAACATTTACTAGCATTAACACAAAGCTTATATCGACAACACCATTCCACCAGCTTATCTAAGTTAGCTTGAAGGACGATTGAATCGTGCACTGTGCAAATCTGGTTGTACAGTTTCATGTCATCAGCATAGGCCGGAACAGGACAGGAGAAAGAAAGTAGGAGACCATTAATAAATAAATTGAACAATAGAGGGCCCAAATTAGAGCCTTGTGGAACTCCAGAGCTGGGAGAAAACTCGTACGAAAGAAATCCATTGTATAGGACATAGCATCTCTCAAATATGAATCAATGAGATTGTTAACTGGTGGAACAAAGCCAAAGGAACTAATTCTATCCAGAAGAATTTGAAGATTTGAAGATAGTGTCAAGCGCTCGTGAGAGATCAGTATAAACCCCATCTAATCGGCCCCGTCTATCAACAACTTCGCCTATTTCTTGAGTTATACAAGCCAAGTTAGTAGTAGTGGAGCGAGTCGGAACAAAGCCATGCTGGTTTGCACGTACGTTATTATTAATAGAAGTATACAGATGTTTCTCGTAGATAAAATAGAGATGGGTCTATAATTACAAAGAAGCGCTGAGTCATTCTTTTTGAAAACAGGATATATCCATGATGTTGAATATCTTTTGTAAATATTTTGTCTTCTTTCTCCTACATCGGTTAGGTTGTTAGGACCACCACAAATTTGATAACAGATTTTTTTTTATAAGAAATAAATGGTTCACAATAGAATGATCAGCTGTGCGACTAATAAAAGCTGACTTGATAAAATTAACAACGCAGTAGGTCACTCAACTGCCGACCTATATGTTTATGTCTCTTTGTCTTAGTCTCGCGCTAATACCAGCCAGCTGCGTTTCAATACACTATTCGTACCATGTAACCATTTCTCATCGGTTTTTTACTTCCATATGCGTGAACTTGAAAAATTAGCAATATTTGTATAAATGCAGGATAAACAAAGAAGCGGACCGACTTTAACTGCATTTTGGTCTCTAAAATTTGAAAAATTTTGCTGTGTTACTTTTTCCATTTTCAGTTACACATTTATACGTAGTTTTTAGAGTCGCGTAGTTTAATAGCTACTTAAAGGCAACCCTGTATAGGCATATATACAAGTCACCACAATAACTAATACCTAAGAGATTTCGATGATTTAAGACAGTATATTGCTTCCTAAACTACTTTTCCTGAACTTACACATTTGAGTCAATGTTTTAGTCACGTTACACAATTTTCCAAATACATGTATTTTATGAAATTAGCTAAAATTGCAATATCAATAACGTAATTATGTCAAAAACTAAAACACATTTATATTACTAGTATTAAAACATAATGTAAGTAATTATATAAACACCTTGGCACTGTATTAACAATGTTTAAAAACAATCAATTTCTATTACAAAAGTTGCTTATCATACTTGTAACATTTCTCAATAATCCAGTTGAGAACAATAATAACACGATTAGATATGGTGTTACGTTTCGAAAGAATTTCGACTTCATAAGTGCCATTAATCATACAATCGACTGACTGACTGACTTTCTAAATCAATGGTACACGAAACCCCCAACCAACGCCAGAAAAAGCGCTGTTCTGTTTTATCGGCAAAAGTGCGAGCTCGAGCTCCGCCCAAACGATTTTTCACGTCTTAACAGAATACAATATTATAAATCGTAATATAATACACACTCAATACCATGCTGAAATAGAAAAGAAAAGCAAATACTATGAATATAAATTACATATGAAAGGTCGGTCAAAAGGAAAACGTAATATTTAATTATATTTTTGTAAGTAGGACGCACTGATGTTGCCAATTTACTCTCTTGATTATTATTCTTTACGTAACAAAAACGATTGCCCGTTGATTATTGGCGCTTGACTTAGAAATTAGGCCACTGTTAGCAAATAGAATTCCTTTTTTGTCCAGCGTTGTTATAATCTCGATCCAATTTCAGTTAGTGTTCTTGAACAACTTTTGCGAAAAGTTAAATAACATGAAAGCGTACGGTAGCAAATTATAGTCTATAATAATTTATTTCCTGCTAACTTAATATCTAATACATAAATTTTACCATACTAATTAATGTTATTCGGTTACTACATGATTATATTTCTCATCTTATTAGTTTTTATAGTTACTATTATACACTGATGTGTTTTTATAATATCAATTTCAACTGGTATAATTTCCGCAATTTATCAATGAAACGAGATCTGGCATCTCCTTTCATCGTACACTTACAAGGCCTTACATAATATTTAAAGAATTGCACATTTATTTACTTTATTAATTACACTTTCTTTGTTCTAGGTGGGTGCATATTTTCATATCACGACATGCAATTACACGGAAGTACAAAACGTAAGTAATTTTTTCACGAGACTGCTACTACTACCGCCGTTGCCTTTTTTTTATCTAGAGTTCCCATCTGCGTCATCGCTCAACCAACCCCTCTAATTATCTTTATCTCTAGATTTATCGTGTACGAACAACTTAACTCGCGATAAATTTAATTTAAATTGAGGTAGGAGACCTATGAGGATTGTACGCGGCGCTATTGCCGGCATTGAAAAGGGAGGAGGGAGGAAGAGGGGGATGCAATAAAAGACAAGCAGTGGAAACGGAAAATCAACACGCTTAGTTTTAAGCTATTCTTTATTCATTTCTATAAGTAGATATGTACATTCAACTATTCGATGAAAATAATACGTATGTCCATGAAGAGCAGTTATTGTAAATGTATGAATTAATTAGATAACGGAATTATTAAATTTTTAGTATCAGCGACGCGAACTAGAACGTAATTTCACTTATTAGTATTGCATTTATCCTGGAATTAGTTTTTAGTAGGTCGCGTAATTTATTACTTTTACTGTCTTGCTTTTCAATTGTATCTCGCGTAGATATTCCCATTTGCGCGAAGTTTGAATGATCTGTTCAATTTCATATCTGTCATTGTTTTATATCTTTGCATAATATACAGGGTGTATTTGATATAAAAGAAAAAAATATTAAGAATGGTAAGATACAATTATGTAGGATATAAATCCAAAAACTTTTTATTCAATTACGACGCAAATGCCAAAATTAAACTCCCCCTTATAAATTGTAATATGTGCCGCCTATGAATCGAGAATATGTTTACCTCGATCAAAGTAACGCCAGACATCACAAAAACAGCTGTCGATGTTATAAAAACTACGAAATAATGTAATTTTTTTCTCGCGTCTGGGAAGGAATTTGCGCAAAATATTTTGGATTTAAGTTTAATAAAATAATATCCTTCCATTTTTCATAGTCTTTAGTTTTATTTCAAATACACCCTGTATATAATAATATGCTACGTGTATGATGGACTATGGATCGATCGCCTATCGAATATTTAAGACGTTATCGATATTTTTGTTGATACATTAGATGCTGCAATATGTCCATTGCAAACAATAAGGATAATATTTCTAAGAAGCTAAAATATAAATGTACATATTATTATATTATATTATTATATTGCAGCTCTTCAAAAGAATGAAGAATATGCTTAAAAGAGTTAATTAGTTCTTGATAAGATTGTCTGATAATTCGACATTTACTATAAATAGGTCATTAAGTTAGTAGAACAGTAGCTATATCTAAGAACATAATCTTTGTAGCTAACAGCAAAAACCATATAATTTGGTTCTCAATTTTTTTTTGAAGTAAACTTGACCCCAGGAAAATGTTTAAACTTATATCCAAATACTATAAAACCTACCCAATAGAAATACAAGTGTTTGTTGCTAATACAACATTGGCAGCACTCCTCTATCGTAGAAGACTACCTAAACCAAATTTTGGTTGGGCGAATTTTATACCAGATATTTTATTTTTGAGGAGTAACGTGTATGTAACACAACCAGTACCTCAATCCATAGCCTCGGCAGAATACACACACGAAAATACTAAATATTTTACGTCAACTTTTAAGAAAGTAAAGCAAGCATGATACTACTTAGTTTGCGAACACAAAGAAGTGAATGGAAAACATTTGGAATATTTAATTCAATAAAATCAAATAATTCTCAAGCAATTCACTAATAAACTTATTTTATCTACTGCGATTTCAATATATGTATGTATCTCTTAAAAACATTGTCGGCATCAATTAAGTTACATACCTATACGTCATATGTAAATCGTTGAATTAAAATCATCATAAAGAGTTTACAAATGTGAAAATATACTAACAGCTTCATTAAAAGAGGCTGACCAATCATTTACTGAAAATTAATTCTCATATATGATTGGTCATCATCTTGTATATTTAAAATGAAATGTTATTTGTAACTCTTTTAAAAGTGGATTTTGGATCTAGTCAGGATTTTGGGCAGGCTAAAGGTACCATCTCTTGATAATAATGTATGATTCTTCTTTTTTTGTACCAAATTGTAATAGAATTTATATTTCGTCATACTATATCCTGGAAGTGTTGTACTAAAAATATTGAGAAACTTGGGAAAATAGTAATACTTTTACAGGTCTGTCGTTTTCAGATCTAAGATCGAAGCCCTTAATGTGTGTAATTACATGATCCATGCTAAATAATAAAATGTTAAAGCCATAATAGCAGTATTTGAAAGTGATAGAGTACATGGATGAGTCATGCAGTCATGAAGTAAATAATTGACAAATAAATTACAAGTCATTTCTGATTGTGTGGACTTTATTGTTGTAGTCTATTTTGGCAAGTAACATACAAGAATTGCATTTCTTAGCAACAAACATTTCAAAAGCTCTTAAGATTTCGTGAAAATGCACTTTTCTCAGTGTTAGCAATATAACCATTCTGGTTGTAGTTTACTGGAATCTAAAGATTCCAATAAATCTTTTAGAAATTGAAAATTATCTTCAACTGTGCACACTAACCAATTGATTCATTGATTACTATTGAGGTGGAAAGGTTTCTTAACATTCTTAACACTGCGGCCTATCGGGCGTATTGTATTTTTCTTATCCTGATTTATTTTTATTCAAATAATTCAGTTCCTTTGATCAGAACTTTTTCGGCCTATTCTTTGCATAGCAATGTTTCCTTGGACTTAGTGT
This sequence comes from Popillia japonica, assembly GCA_004785975.1. Classification (NCBI taxonomy): domain Eukaryota; kingdom Metazoa; phylum Arthropoda; class Insecta; order Coleoptera; family Scarabaeidae; genus Popillia; species Popillia japonica. The sequence goes on along the minus strand of SMLS01071274.1, from coordinate 30,799 downwards.
TTTTCATCCACATTACAGAGTTTGCATAAGTGTTCATCTTTATAGAAGACACCCATGTGCTGTTACCGGCTGTGTAGCGCAGTGCTTAACGCGTTCGCTTCACAGTCTGGGGGTACCGGGTTCGAATCCGGTGCGTTTCTTTCTGAATTTGGTTTTCTGTAGTTTCCCAAATTCCACGGCAAATGCGGAAAGATAACATCTTAAGTCGGTCTACAGACGCAGGCGTAATAATAACTCATGGCCAGCCGATGCCCCCTGTAATTGGCGCAAGCTGTTGGGGGATGCCAAGGCATGAATTATTATTATTATTATTAATAATAGATACCTTACTGCCCTAATTTGAATCGTGTTTAATGCAAGTCAGCAGTTAGTCGTTGTGACAGTCGTTCATTCATCCATTTGCAGTTCGTTTGTCCACGTAGAGGGTTCCAATTTAATTGGTGTTGTTTTACGGTCCACTCATTAATTGCACCACATACTGCATTCTTTGTAATGACTAAATCTGGCACTGATTCAGTAGATTTTATTTGGGAACTTTCCTGTGCTAGCTGGTCTGCAACTTCGTCGCCTGCTATGCCCCTGTGCCCTGGCCCTCACACCAAGTTGACTGTGTTGTGTGTGCCTAAAACAGTTAGACTTTGCAGAGAGAATGGAAACCGTTTTCCCTCGTGATTGGTGACGCGGACTCCAACGCACAGTTTTGTATGGCATATACATACATATTTATATGGTTAACTGGTTCACATACTTTGTAACCCTGGTGTTCGTCATAGACGACAACGTCGGAATTAATATCTGCTTTTGACCTACATATCTGTGTACCAATTTTGGGTTCTAGCTTTTCTCCCTTCACCATTGTATACTAATGGTGTTGACTCCATTTGCTCAACACGTTACAAAAATGTTCACACAAGCGACTTCAGTTTAGGAAGCAATTTAATTTAAATCGTTATTAAAGAGGTTACTTATTTTGGCAATATGTTTTCTAAGGTTTGTCTTCAAAACAAACAAAGATTGTTCCTTGAGATAACTTTAGCCTTCTTTTAACTTGATAAAGTAAAAATTGTGTAAACATTTATATGAAGATGACGTAAGTTTAAGAAAACAACACGCTGAGTCCACCTGCAATACCTATCAAATTGGTTATCGAACTGCCAAACATCTAGCCAATCTTATAGAAACTATAAGCACTAAACGGAAAATATAGTTACATACATCATTTGACTATTCCACGATAAATTCCGGAAAATTAATGGAATATTTTGTGAACTTAAATAACCTAATGAATGGGGGCCAATAAGCATAGCAGTCGTGCGAATACTTTCACTAAATCGTAACCTATATGCAATTTCTATACATTATTCTTGGGATACCATTGTTGACCATTACTTGATTTTAATGTTTGATGATGTTGATTTTAGTCCTACCATACATTAAAATTTTTAATATTTTGGAATGTGTAAATAAATATTTAATTTAGAATTTGTACCGTAAAAACGTAGATCTATATTTGTTTGCGGTTTTTGCCAGAAGTATAAGATTTAAACAAATCTAATATGTTCGATATGCCTTCTGGCAGACCATTATTCCAAGCAGATTCAGTACGTGTTAGATACAGTCCCAAGCGTTATTGTTTTAACCTACCGCAAAACTACTTGCACGGAAAATGATTGATGTAATGACTAATTTGACCGTAACGTTACTGCGAAAATGATCTGTAGCGCCTGGTACTAACTTAGTGAACATGGGAAATGTGATTAATATACGGTCCAATCGTTGCTTTATATGAACAGACATACAGAGTTCGAGTGCCCGAGTTGTATGTATGTATGTAAGTACGTATGTGTGTGGGTCTGGAGAATTTATGGTACCCAACATATGATAGTTTAAAGTGGAATATAAATGTGACAGCGCTTTATATTAATAGGTGTAAAAGTTGTCTATATAATTGGTTTCGTTTATGTATTTTTTATTTCAACATGTTTCCCTAATACATATTTCAAATGTTGCTGAACGATTAAGAGATTGTATTGCATTATTAAAGCTTTTGGAAGTGCAAGTATTGGAACTACATATTTCTATTTGTTTGTTCAACCGTCTCCTTTTGTTGCTGAACTTTTAAGATTAAGCTCCTGAAAGATTAAATTATGCCGATGACTTCTATAGTCCGAGTCTCTATTATGAGGGCTACGAAATTTACCGTGGTGTAATAGTACTAAATATATACAAACAAAATAAATAAAATGAAATACAACACAAAAATAATAAAATAAAGAAAAATAAAATCGGCAAATTCGACATTTCACCACTAATGTGAGGGGCATGTAAAAGAAATCTTCTCAAGCGTTTTTGGTGTGGTTGACACGTTGAGTTGCCGTGGTGTTCTGACTTTCTTTATCTACACAACGCAATTAAAGGTGTTGTGTTTAAAATGTATCTTTACACAAATTCACATTAATTTTAATTCGTAATCATATTTTATAATAGCAGAGATATCTCTTCGAGAGAATAGACTTGGCAGTCGTGTATTAAGGTCTAGGGATACGGAGTTGGTATGCTGGGTCCGGTGATTGTAGTGGGGCGGTTCATCGTCGGTTCTCCGGTCGAATCCCATTGGTTGTTGGAAAATAATTTACAAAGCAATATTACTTACACATTTACCCACATTACAAGGTCTGATAAGTATGTCCATACGTACCCAGAAAAGTCTTTTTAGCGACCCTCGTGGTAACAGTATGATCCGCCACCCAAGTTACAACTAGTTTCACGCAGTAGTGTGCGTGTTATGCCGGAGGAGTGAACATGTGTTTCGTAATTCTGTACATGATGTCATCGCCAGAATATTTGGAGCAAAGGGTAACGTTGAAATTTTTCGTTAAGTGCAGGAAATCCAGAATTGAAACGTTCACGGCGTTGAAAGAAGTGTATGACTCTCTGCAAAAAGTCGAGAAAGTGTTGAAGGACGATCGTCAATGCTGGATAAGACACACAACGAAAGTTACTGGTATCAATTGTGAGACAGTTCGGCTGATTTTACGTGACAATTTAGGCATGACAAAAGTGTGCGCCAAATTGGCTCCCAGATTGCTGACTTCCTACCAAAAGGAAGCCTTGACAACGCATTTGTCAGGACTGGCTCGACAACTGGAGAGTGTTCGATCGTGTGATTAGTGGTAATGAGAGTTGGATATTGGAATACGACCTTGAAACCAAACGTCAGAGTTGGGAATGAAACAAATCTGGGGAGCCAGGAACCAAAAATGCGCATGTCCAAATCGCAGGCCAAGGCCACGAATATCACTCCAAAGAAATCATTTTGATAACCTGAGGACATTGCGGCGCCAGATTGCACGAAAAAGATCTGACTTGTGGACCAACAGCTAGCGCATTCAGCCACCTGTACTGGCGAATTTTTAGCATTCACAGAGACTGTACGGCCCAGATTTAACCCCATGTAATTTTTTCCTCTTCCCTGAAACGAAGGAGGTGCTCAAGGGGACTCAGTTTGCTATGAAGTGGTCATGAAAGAGGCATATGCAGGGGTTATTGACGCCGTTGATGAACAAGCTTTCCAAAATTGTCACGAATCATAATTCGAAAAGTCTGTGTGGGCTGGAGGGGAGTATATTGAAGGATGTAGTATATAATTTGTGACCAATTTTAAATAAAATCTCATAAAACTAATTTTCTGGATACATAATTGTCAAACCTGGTATATACACAGAAAATGCTACAGTGGTAGTCCCCCAATACAGTTTGGAACGCACTGTAGTTCATCGAATACTAAAGAAAACAAACCAAGTCTTTCTATTCCGAAGGAATTGTTCAAAGATGAAAGGTGATTATCGCTATTCCTTCTAAAGTGTACCAGCTCATATAGCCACGAAAACTATAAGCTTTTAATGTAGTTGCCAGCAATTAAAAATGTTCAACACCGATAAAAAGGGTGATGATGCATTGCCTATATTAATGTTTGAAAAAATAGACGAGTAAAATCTGCTTAAGATATTATTCATTACCTAACAAGACAAATCTATCTTTGTTTACACATACAGCTATCAACTCGTCTGCAGTTGTATGAACCCATTTTTACACGCTAACAGATTATACTTCGAGTAATGCTTAGCAACGTCGAAATATTTATTACCCACACGGAACATGTTAAATACATTTTCATCTCCCGCAGTTTAATGCCGTTCCACATACGCGTATGCCTAGCACTCCTTCAATCACTATAAATTCGAATTTATGAGAAATTTATAGCTTCCAGCGAGAACAGCGTCGGTCTAGGCAATAGACGAAGACGCCATCACCTTTCTACATCAATCACGGTATTGAGAAAAGAAGCGAACACAAATTACTACGAGCTTCGGTGGTTTCATTCGTTCGGAATGCATTTGCGAAAATTAGTAGTGATGCATTACGGTGATTATTCATAATAGAATAGATATATACGTATGTATGTAGGTATTTGTGCCGGTGAGAGGATCACAGACACTCTTGCACTAATATGTTGATGACATTGATTTATCTAAGTCACGGTGCTGTAATAAAATTCTACGGTAAGGAAATCTTCACTAGCTGGTTCGCTATAATTTCTCATTTCCGGTTACACTTAGTAATCATGCAACTTCTGTTATATAACAAGAAAGCTGTTATCAAAAGAAATAACTGTAAGGATAAATGAAGGATGATGATGCACTGATTTATTTACCGTGGAGAAATTGCAGAACGGCTGGCTATACAGTAGAACCTCGATTATTCGAGGTAATGTGGGGAGGAGGCAGTTAATCTTTGGCGTAGAAAGTATTGTTACTATAACTGTAACGTGTCACTGACGCGGCTTAAGAAAGTACGTAAGAGAACATTGTTTCAACGTATTCGTTCCTTTTTTAGCTGCAATATCTCGCCATCGTTTTATCAATAAAAATCACTTGCATTGCTTTCCGGCTATTCCTCAATATTGTATAGGACAATTTCAGCACTATTTTTTTTATATGAAAATAATACTTGTACGAGGGGTTAGTTAGAAATTAAGTATTTTAGACCAGCTGGATAACTTCGAGGAGACCTAGCTTTTGTTCGGTGCAATGTGACAAGGACAGTCAGATTGTAGCAAGAGACCGAGCCTCAGACAGATTAAACCAGGTTGGAGAACATAGAAATTCATGAATTATTAAGAGAAATCTAAATTTAATTTATTTATGTAAAATTTAAACAATAATTTAGGCATTCCGATAGAAATTAAGTAAACAAGGACTCACCAGAGTAATGTCATCGAGATAAATTTCGGTATCGGCCAAATGTTTTCATTAATGCAAAATATTTTGTTAAAATAGGTATATGTATCTGAAATCATATAATTTAATAATGTTAAAAAGTTCATTAGTGGAAGCTAACCGAAAAAATAATTAAATTGAGGGAAAATTGGTTTTTTATTTTTCTTCAAGATATCAGTATCAAAATTGTTTTCCATTTTCGCCAATGGAAATCTTCGATTCGATATCATTTTTGAGAAAAAATTGAATAACTGGGAGAGTGTGTTTTTGGTCGCCAACGAGATAACTGGTTGTGATTTTTTCTTCTAAAAAGGACGCCAACAATTTTCGTATGAAACTGGCCAATCTACACCTTGTATCCTGTTATTCCCATTTCCAAGGCTGTAATTCTTGATAGGTGTTGATTTTCGAAAGTAAGATTAGAATTTTCCTATTCATTAATTGTTGCATCTTTAATCCATTCCAACATTTATTATTCACTAAATACCTATTTCAACGTCGATTCGAGAGATTTTAACTGAATAACTTCGTAAATTAATAGTACTATTATAAAAGATCCCAAAAAGCCGAACCCGAATTTTTATTTAAGTTGACCTTGAATTAAATTATTCAAACCAATAAGACACGGCCAATTAATTAGTTTTTTTTTTAATTTTAAAATTGGTTAATACTACGATAGAGGTCGTTAATAATAAGAATTGTCAATTTTAAATAATTTATTTGTTAGAATTAAGTATATTTTTGTTAAGAAGGTTTAATTGAACTGAATTAGTATTGCTGATTATCAAAAATTAAATATTTTTTTATTTGTTTTCTGTGTACATTATAATAAAATTGTTTATAATTGAATTGTTTGTCTTATTGAGAGAGGTGATTTTTTTTTCATGTTTGTTAATTCATTTCGTGATACACCAGTGCTAAAACTTGTGAACACCCCTGAGAGAGAGCTCATCGGACCCAAAATTATCTCTAAGAACTATTTTTTATTTCATTGTTTTTCATACGTGGAAAGCAAGCGAAATAATATATTGACGAGCTACTTTAAGCGCATTTAATCGTTCTTTGTGGCTTACTTTTCGAGATTTTTCCGTTTCGTCGTCTTTTATATCATCCAGTAAATTACGCTTTCCATATCTATTGCAAGCAAACACTCTTTGAGGATACTTATTGCGGTGCATTTCTCTAGAATCTCTCGCAGTAAAAGACGTTGGTAATGACGTTTGATCCATTGGTTGCCAAATGAGGTTACATTTGGTTGAGAAAATTTGACAGTGATGTTTTCACTTCTAAGAATCGACTCGTTTGAGTGCGATTGAGCATTGTCAAGGAATAGAATAGCTGTTGTAGAAAAAAACATTTTTTTTGCAAAAATTTCTCAACCAAAGGAACAAATTGTTTGAAAATCCCATTTTTAGAAGCGATTGCGAATTATCCAAGCGCTCTTTTAATCCGCGTAACACACTGGCAAGGTTTCAGGTTTGATGTGCTTGTCGCTTTGGGCTTAGCCGATTTCCCGATAGACACTAGTGGAAGTTTTTGTGTTTCGGACGCGTTACTAAATGCTACAATGTTCACCCTTTCTTTAGTTTTCTTGTACCCTGGAGCCACCGCTTGTTCTCGTGAAGCCAATCGCTTAGAATGCATCACCTTAACCCGGTCCCATCGCAGTTATAAAATTGATCTCGCTAATATCCATGCGCTACAAGTTTTTTAAATTCTTGCTTAAACTTTGTCAATTACCACATATCAGCTGACAGTTTTTTTTGCCACAGATGCTTAACCGACAAATATCGTGCCGTTACTTTAATCTATCCAGCCATCCGCAACTTTCTGTAAAAGTCTCACTTTCATCAGGAAACTGTTTCGCAAGTACCATAGCCTTTGCCTGTAATATGGGTCTTGAAGGATAGTAAGAAAACGAAAAGGCCATTTCGGAAAAATTGCACTGTACGGCACTGAAGAAGAAGTATGAAATTTTGTTGTGTCGTATTTAGCAAATGTTTTACTCTATGAAGCATATTTGCCTGATACTGACAATCTCTTTCCTCTCATTCCTCACTTTATCAACCTGTGCTGGTTCCATCGCTTTACTATTTATCAATGTGCTGCCGGATATTGTCGCGAATTGTTCTAAATAGACGACATCGACTTCGACGTCAATCACCGACAGTAGTTTCTCCAACACTATAATTGCTTTCAACTTCTTCTGAACACTCATGAAGACTTTTTACATTTTTTGACAGTGTTCATTCATTGATTGTCGAAGGCCAGCTGATACATAATTTTTAGCTCGCAGTCGAAGAACACACCAACTGTGTTTGTAACAAGATTATGCGTATACGCATGAGAAACAGAAATATGCACGCAAGATAACAACAAGAATACTACACGCGTACTGCATAGACATAACGGCTTCATCCGTTTCATCCGAGCTTTTCCGTATTATCCAAGCATAGACACGAGCATTAAAGCGGAATTTTATCTAATTTAGACTGTAATATCTAGACCCTTACGTAGATTGAACTTATCTTGCCGTAAACTCTGTAAGGTCCCTCTCTGCCCCATTGAAATATATAATTACAGTTATTGTCGTGAAAGTTGTGCAACCCACAAAAAATAAATTTATTCACATTATTACAAGATTTGGTTATGACGCAGAACCTTTTCGAATCATTTTCAGGAGGAACTCATACATGTTACCCCAATTTTCCCGTTTTAGTTACCACTTAACTTTAATTTTTCCCTTCAACGAACTAGTGTAAATTAGCCATGATACTACACAGTATATTTTTAAGAGCGTAATACTTTAGTCTTCTGAGTTTTCGCTGAAACTCGAGAGCAATTAGCAAATTTGAAAATGTGAAAACGCATCAATTGGAGCTGTAGAAACGGTAGTAGGCTATATATCTTTGTGTATATTTAGAGCGTTATAAATTAACCGCCGTACTTGAGGATTACTACGGAATCGAAGACAAGGTCGAGCATACAGCCAGCGCTCCAGTCATTCACAAGAAATATTTTATGTGTTAAGGTAGATTGGGAGGTGTTGCGTGCACCTCGCTTTCACGTTGACGTGCGCTACCCTCTTGTGTAATTTACGCGTGAGAAGCACCCAATTCCCGTTCCCAAAAGAAAGGTACGAATAACGAAGAGGGCAGCAATAAAATGAAGGACTTTTACCTACTTGAAAGAACATTGAGAGGTTGTAAAACCAACATCTTATTATCTTCTTCGAACATGCTAGGTTAGCAAAAGTGGAATACGATCATAGGAAAGAGAACTGCAGTAAAATTTTGCTAAATTGGTCCTTGCGGTAAAACTGAGACCAGAAAATTGCGATTTTAACACCGCAACAGTCTACGAAATTACTTTCACTTACAGCTAATTCTGTGGCAAATTGCTATTGTCGTACTCATGCAGTTAAGCTGTAATTGTTACAATCATGCAACAACTTCTCAAGTCGTCAATGAATGCGAAACATAAAACTGTAATTGATTGAACTGCAATAATATACGGCAGTTTGATTCGCAATATTTGAAATAATTGCTTCACGTCTAAACTAGATCGAAAGATTGTGTTTAATTATTTAAGCTTGAACATATAACATTTTAGACTAATCTATGCATAGTTTAAATGTTTGGGCTTAAAGATTTGACATTATTTATTAACTTCTTGCATATATTTTTCTGTTAATTAGAAAATATTGCTTATAGGTGTATTAATTAAATGGTTCCTTCTTCGATTAAAGCAATTCGGTATATAATAATTTGGTATGTTGGGTTTTGCATCAAAGCATTCTCCTACGGAATAAGGCTCTCTCAAGTACCTGTGGCCAACGCCATTGTATACTCAGGTAAAGATAAAATGTTGAGAGCAATAGTCAGAAACCACACTGCTGAAACAATCATGCAGCACCATAATCTACGAAATGTTCAACCTCTAAACTTGCTATACAGTGGGACAGGATTTTAATATACACCAGACTCGAATACGACTGTAAAAATTTTGATGCCATCTTCAAGAAACGATAACGAAAAGCCAAGCTTGTGTTGAGCATTATGTCCATCTACTTCACCTAAAAACCCTAAGTTGCCATTTGTCCAGATTTATGGCGAATCGTATGTCGCATATATGGATACTTTTGCGTTCATATTAATTGGAATGTCCCGCACAAAAAAAAGAAAAGTATGAATGAACAAAGGAAATAATCTGGAAGGAATCTGCCCACTTTAAAAACCAATTTGCTATGTCACTCATTGTCGAATTCCTGAGCCAAAGCAAGAAAGATAACAGCAATTGGGTCATTTAAATGGGTAAAAAGAGTTGAAAATATTGTTCTTCAACAGCAATACATTTTAAAAGGCCCGTTTCAAGATCTCTCATCACATTCCGCACCAGTTTTGAGTTGTTCTTTTCATGCATTTCTGTTCTATTGTTTGCTGCATATCATACAATTTCAACACTGGTGTTCGATACATGTTACCTTTTAGGTAAGGCCTCAAGAAAAAGTCGCAAGGTGTTAAATCGCATGAACGTCCAGATAAAGGAATTTCAGTATTTCGACGAATTATACGCTGAAGAAAATATTCACCGCACTATAGTGACAAGGTGGCCCATCTTGGAAATACGCTTTTTGAGTTCTATCATCATCCAACTGATTGATAAATGGTTCTAAAATTTCTGTGCGGTGCGTGGGAGCAGTTAACGTTTCCTGTAAAATATTAGTCCGATAATATAATATAATTTGGCTTATTGCTTCCCAAACACATATTTTTTCTGGATGTAGTGATTCCTCGTTAATTGAATGTGGATTTTCACTAACCGAAATTTTTGTATTTTGTCAATTTATGTATCCCGTGTTACAAAATCATCAATAACGATAACTTTTGAAAGCAGCTCTCCATTATTATTGTTCGTAATTACAAACCAATTACAAAATTGTAGTCTATGCTGGTAATAAATTTCCAACAACTCTTATACTGGAGTCTCACGGTATGGATAAAGTTACAAATCTTTTTTCAATAATTTGTTGGTTGTACCAACAGAAAGGTTAGTTTGTTGACTAAGGTGTAGAACAGATGTTTGTTGTTCATTTCCATTATATCTTCAACGCGATTGACAACTTGAGGTGTACGTTTCTTAATTGCTCCGTTATCTGATTTTCTTGAAAGACTAGCGGTTTCAGAAAACTGTTTCGAGATTCTATCAAATATTTTTTTAAATTGCATATAATCCATTGGAAAATGTGGAAAAAACGCTTTGCAGAAGAACGGTTATAGTGAAAAACGAAACCACGAAAACGGAATAATAACTAGGACCGACAAGAACAAGCAAGATAGACTTAAAAGGGCCTTAGAGAAAAGACTCTTTCCCAACCAGGACGCGTTGCCAAAGCTACTAACCAAAGGGATATACGAACTGAAATGTCAATGCGGTAGAGCTGTATCGGGTAGACTGGACGGAGTAGATAATGCAGAGTGAAGGAGCACGAGAGAGATGCACGCCTTTGGACGTAACGAAAAATCTGCAGTAGTGGAGCATCTGCAGCAACAAGGAGACCATAACAGAACCTACAGCGACGTGAAGATATTAGTCAGGTGCCACTACCATCCGAAGATAATACGCGAGTCCATAGAAATAATGAAGAACTTTAATCGTGATGACTGATACAGACTAAGCAACACATGGAAGTTAGCGCTACGCGATCGTCACAAAGGAAATAGTGCGGTTCATCGAACAGGAACGATTATGAATCAACAGAGCGAAACGGTTGCAGATTAACAAAGCGGAACGGGAATAGGATATATAACAAGAAGCAAAGGACGACAACCTCAGTCTTGAGAGAACTTCTGAAGAAGCTCACAGCATAATCAGCAAAACGTCAAGCTAAAATGCAATAACGTGACAACACCCGGAAGACATATCTACTATGGATTACCATCGTTAAAGCCTACACTCACCAATTCAACTTGAAATTCTTCAATGCAATTCTGAACTGAATAAAACCATACACTAACAGTTTTATTACGACTTCGATAATAAATCTGGACTAAAAAATCTTGTGTTCTAAAGTAACGACCATTATAAAAACTATACTTAAAACTGGGCAAGAATTTGTTTAAACTAGAATTGTCATAAGAATATAATTGCTAATTTTGATTGACATTTGACACTAATCAAGCAGAAGCCGTAAATTCGTTTACAGACTCTGCGTACTGCTGCAGCAATGTGGGAGACCGCCTAAATGCTTTGTTATGCTTGCACGATTTCAACTGCTTTGCTGACTAAATAATAGTCTAATGCCTATAAATATGTAAGTGTGCAGATCTAGTCAAGGATACCTATGTATGTACGTCTTCCTCACAGGCACTGTAAATACATTACACACATAAAGATAATATTTTCAGTGTAGTATCGGCTTGAAGTTTGAATTAGGTTGAATGAAACTCATTCAACTTTACATCCAACTGTTATCTTGCAGATTCATACGATGTACATATGTATGTTTCTATCGTATATCAGGTGTAAGTTGCATGATGCTTGATACTGTATGACTAGTAATGCCAGCGTAAATATCAGATGTCACTGTCACTTCAATGAAGGCTTAATATGCATTACACGTAATACGGTTCGTGTGAGCCTAAGTGTAAACTTTTTTAATGAAAAAACTGATGCGTTCGACGAACAAGCACATCGAATACACACGGGGTGCAAGCAGGCTATCGTATGGCAACAACAGTAGGAGCTAATTAAAAAGCGCTAGCGGAAAAATTATTCACGAGTCGGGAAACTAGCTCGGACGACTACACTGTTACTGTAGTGTGTGTGTGCTATCCTGAAGGGACGGATCGGTTTTGCCCCAGTAATGAACTAGTAGTCGTAGTGTGGCCTCTGTACTTTGTGACGCTTTATTACTCTAACAGACCAAATCCTCTTCGTCTATCCTCCGTACTTCTTCCTCCAATATTCACCTGAAATTTAATATCGCTGCTTGCTTCTAAAATATCTTTTAAAATTTATTGGCTTTCTCCGGAACTTCGGTCCCGCGGAACGTCGTGTTGTAATTGCTTTTAAAATAAAGAGGAGCGATAATTTTTTAAAGATAGCAATACGCCAGGTAATAAATGTCAATGAGCAGACAAAGTAAATTTAATTTGGTACTGTTTGGATTGCGATACGAGCTAAATATAATTCGATAAACGTAAAGATGATTTATAATTTGATGGATGGAGTTATAGCGCTCGCTTCTAAGATATTATGTACTGACAAATTCTTATAAAACAACATAAATATTACACAAAAATAGCATTAAAATATTATGCATTAGTAGTTAGTCGATATCTTATTGAATAACTAATATATTGTCAACAACGACATGTTATGAAACAGCTAGGAATACTTCTTTTGGTACAAACCTTCTCAGATTGACTGTAACTTGTAGCCATGGCTTGAGTGACAAAATTATACACAGTAATTGCATTCAAAGTTTATTTCAACGGTGACTGATTGAAACACAACAACAGCAAGTTATTTTTGATTATAATTTCGATTTTAAACATGCATGGAAGCTAACACAATACTATTTTGTGCGGGATTAGTGGATACTGCCTCAAATGGACTTAAATGTTTAATTACACAATTTACAATTGGAAATTCAACTAAGAGCTAATACTGCAGTTTAAATATTTTACGAAAGCAGTAATTGTTATTGAAGTTAAATCATTCAACAGATTATGGAACAAAGCTAGCGGTTTGGTACAACTATACATACATACATATGTATATCGTATTCAATTAAAATGGTAATAGCAAATAAAAGTTGTCACATAGTTGTCTATAGATCATTTTATTTGAAATAATTATTCCAAGCGTAATTTGTACTAATGTCATGTATTAGGTTATGCAGTCTCAATTTTCCTAAAAAATAAATATTGAGGTTTGCCAAAGTTGTCTTACCTGTACCTGAAATATGTGTATGCCGCAGGTCCAAAACTTGCTTGAGCAGGCTTGAGACGGTTTTGCTCCTCCTGTCATATACTAACGAAACAATTCACGGTGCTTATCACTCACAAACAAATCGATACATGAGTTTTAACTTATCAGTAATTAATGTAAATGTAACTGCGTAATATGCAAAATTAGGAATCTCTTGTTGGACTCTAGTCAAACTGTCAGAAAAAATGAAGAAATCAATAAAAGTGCAGTTTTTAGTAAACGCTGATGATGCATAGCAGAGTGTATTCCATCACTTTGAGGGAATACGAATGTGCAACCACAGGTTTCAGAAGTAAGCAGAAGTCACAAAACTAAATTTGTAGGATTGGTCTTTGACTCGAAGTTAACATGGAATCAACATCTTGAACAGATGATAGACAAGTGCAAACGAGCACTAATGACCACCCGCAGGACAATTGGGAAAACATGGGGATTAAAACCACGCATGATGCACTGGCTGTACACTGCAGTGGTAGGACCTATACTAACCTACGGTTGCCTGATTGGTGGACTAAAGTTCCCAGAAGCAAGCGATTGCAAACTCGCAAAGGTTCAGAGATTAGCTTGCCTGTGTATTACTGCCACAAAAAGCACGTCAACAGCTGCTATGGAGACCATGCTAAACCTGCCCCCCTTGGACATTTACATAAGGGCCGAGGCAAGAATAGGGGCACATAGACTAAAATGCGGTCGAAACTGGAGAACCCAAGACTGCGGGCCATGCCAGAATCACCGCTGATATTACAAACCCTATCTTTGAAATGGGCTGTGCCATGTGATGATTCCCAAACTCACCTTCGATAAACCCTTGAAGGTTGTCTTAGATTGGGATGAGTGGAAAGAAAAACAGAAACCTGGAATTCGAACCCAGATCTGGTATGCAGACGGGTCAAAGAGAACGATAGGTTGCGGGGCAGGTATAAATGGGGAAACCCTCAATCATGAAGAATATACGATATTACGGCAATATACCACGTCGCAGCAAACGAAAATACTAGCAATAGAAATATGTGTCCGAAGGGCACTGGAAAAACAACGAAGGGGTCAGCTAGTTCATATCTTATCGGATAGTCAGGCCGCCCTAAAAACACTAGCAGCCTATCAGATAACCTCAAAGCTAGCTTGGGACTGCCTAAAAAACCTAAAAACTCAAAACACAACAAAGTTACTTTGGTGTGGGTGCCGGGGCATAAGGGCATATCAGGCAATGAAGTAGCAAACAAACTCGCAAGAAGAGGCTCTACAACTCAATTTACTGGACCAGACCCGGGTCTGGCAATAATTAAGACTGCAATACGTGGTGCAATAACTGAGTGGACTACAAAAGCACACCAGGTACAATGGAACAACGTTGAAAGGCAGTTACACAGCAAGCGGATGATGGGACAGCCATTCCAGCAATTAGCAGCGGATGTGCTGGCTCTTCACCGAGTACAGCTTAGAACAGTGACGAGGCTGCTAACAGGACACGGCTGTCTAAGGGAATATCTGCATAGAATTGGAATCTTTTAAGATGAACCTATCTGTAGATTATGCAATGAGGAGGAGGAAACAGCCTACTACATTGTATTTGAATGCGCTGCATTGGTACAATGTCAACTTTGGAACTGACTAACTAATCAACAGGTCTACCGGAAAGAGATTTACCATACATACCATTAAACCTAGTAAAGGGGACAAACCTGTTTATGTAAAGAAAGTCACTAGGCACGGAATAATACAATAGGCTATAGGCCGTGGTGTTAAGGGGATGCAAAACCCTAATCCGTACCCAGTGCACAAATAAAATCAATCAAATCAAATCAAGAAGAAGACCCTGAATTATACCTGCAGTTCTCAGAATTTATGACAGTGTATTTTTTGTGGTAAGAACTAAATTGGTACACTTTACCCCCCTCATAGTTGTACTATTCGAGCAAAAACTATTTAGATAGGAAAGTGCCATGATTAAAAAAGACAACTGTTTGTTATAGGTTCAATTTTTTGTTAACGTTAATTAAACGTCAGTTTGGATTTGAAGTTTTATTTGACAGGAATTAAACGTCAGCAGCTTCTATTGGAAACTTGTACTCAACATGCATTTTCACAATAACATAAGCGATTCATTATTGAATCTTGTTTTCATAATCGGAAAATTGGAAATTGAGATATAGTACTGTATTTTGTCTGGTTGAACTTTGACAACAGTTTCCCGATTTTGTGTTCCTGGAAGCTGACTTTTTCAGTGTTATCTAAAATTGTGGGCGATTGCTCAGAGAAACAGAAAGAGTAAACAAAAAAGAGGTGTGGTGGTTTATTTACTGATAAAATGCAGGCCTATCATGAATTGCTACCGCCTGATTATAACAGGCGTATAACCATCGTATAACCTCTTATCGTTGACATTTTTTACAGAAGAGGCGTGGTTACATTTGTCAGGGTATCAATTCACAAACCATGAGAATGGGAAGCGCTGAAACTGTCATATATTTGGTGAGTTTCGGTTCCATTCTCAAAAACTTGAGCTGTGTATTGGTGTTTCTCGCAGACAATTAATACAAATAATCTTTGAAGGAACTATCAATGCCCAAAGGTATCGAGACAACATCTCCAACAGGGATATTTCCTGGCGGTATCACTTCTCACTTTTTTCGTTGGCTTTCTGTTTTCAGACGTCTTTTTGTATATCTTTGTTCGTGTCTCTTTCACAATTATCAACTTTTACTCTTTCACTTTTTTCAAAAACGTTTTTTTGTGGTACTTCGATCTCCGTTTTCTTTTTTTTTTCTTAAGATCAGCGTTGTATTCTATATCCTATTCTTGTTTTGACAATGTTATTTCTGACATTAAGTGGTCTAAATAGAAATTGATATTAGCAGTACCATAACAGACCACAGTTCAATACTATTTTTCTATTTAGAATATGAATTACGTGATCTTACCTAAGCCTGCAGAT
This sequence comes from Popillia japonica, assembly GCA_004785975.1. Classification (NCBI taxonomy): domain Eukaryota; kingdom Metazoa; phylum Arthropoda; class Insecta; order Coleoptera; family Scarabaeidae; genus Popillia; species Popillia japonica. The sequence continues at coordinate 14,590 of SMLS01071274.1, read as the reverse complement.
ATAAATTGTAAGTTCATCAGCAATTCCCAGAGAATAATGAGAGAATAGAAGTAATAGAATGAGAATATACGTGAGTCTAATTACAAATGAACGCTAATATGTCATTTCAAAGCTTTTTCGTTAACAAATTGAACCTCGCTGAATTACCTTGAATAACTCAAGGTAATCTCATAAAAGCTGAAAGAAACAAACTAAGAAAAAATATTGTTTGCTACTCACACGTCAGATTTTCTTTCTATTTTTCAAGAATCTTCTTTTTACCTCTAGCATCCAATCAATCCAACTCACTAAAAGAACATGTCCTCGCCACGCCGCGCACATACACACAGGCAGTATCGATTGCAGCTGTGGGATAGCGATGGTGTGTAATCGCACGGTTAAACTTCACCAAAGTTTTTTGATTTCCACGTCGTTGCCTCGTTATTGTGTGGAGAGTACTTAACTCGGGAGGATTATAGCGCCAATTAAGAAAGAAATAATTATTACAGTTGTCCGACGGCGTTCAAGTAGTGTATAGCCAGTATAATGAGCTATTGAGACGCCAGAGCTTTTGGTTTTTATTACTTAATTAGATGAGAAAATAATCTTTGTAATAGCGTTGAAGCTTTTCTTCGTTCTGGAAATAGCGAGGTTAAATGGGTGACCAATTTTCTCGTCAGAATTTATTCATAATAGGTACATTGTAAGTGAAATGGCACGTTTTGGCGACATAAATTATATATTTATTAGATATAGTGGGTGAGTGAAATTAAATAATATTAATAATTAAAAATTAGAAATTTGAATAGATATTGGAACTTCCATTTGGCAGGAGCTAATAACAAACGGATAACTGAATTATCATTTAGTATTTAAATAAAGTTTCACAAATACGACCTTCCGTTTTAGTTTCGAAACCAATTTTTTTCCTGTTGATTCTCCTTCTCCTAATTTGCAAAACAAAGTTGTCAACATGTGCATTATTTTTAAATTTGTCCTAGGATTGGTTGAAACAAATACTTATTTCGCATTAAAGTAAGCGAAGGAAATATTAAGAATTGTGGATATTATCCAGAAATAATATCGGATGAAATTGTATTAAATATTTGAAACCGTTATCGTTACTGAAGGAGAAATCAATTCGTATGCTTTTAACATAGTGAAGGGGTTTTTCATATATGCTCTCATATAGAAGTTTTATATTGTAGAATTCAGGGTATTTAATCCGCACACATATCCAATATCAAAAAATGTAGAAAATATAAAAGTCAGATATAATAACTGTAACATCTCAGTGGTGGTTGGAACTCCTATACGGTTATCTAGAAAATTTCATCCTTTCGAAATTAAATAAAAAAGCAGAGCAAAGTGTAAAAGTCGAAGAAATTCAACGCGAGCAAGATTCAGGCAGTTCGCTCGAGCAAAGGAAAGACGGCAGATAATCCGCGGAAAAAGACATCAGGGTATTCCGTCTGGAGTGTATAAAAAGTACAACAGAAAACGCGCGTTTGAACTTACTGACGATACGAATAACCCTCGCTAACCGAAAGAAGGGTTAAGGTTTTCCCGGGCAATTGCATATCATCAAAGGGAAAGGCAGATAAAATCGGACATGAATGTGAGCGAGTCACAATAACCTCCCTCTCGCTTTTGCCATCTATATATATTGCCGTGCTAACCCTACAACCAACCAGACAATGCTATAGAATGTATAAGAGTGTATATCTTTGACCATACACTCGCATACACTGGCACATACACGGAATGAACGAGAGCGTGAGGGAGAACGAACGAGATACGGCACAATTTCAGATTTCTGGTAAACGTGGTGGTCGCGACCCTCTCTTGCGCGGACCCTTATTCCATCTACTCGATGGTAAGTACGGTGCGGAGATACCGCATACGCGCTCTGGGGACGCAAGTGTATGCCGTACAGAACTAGTTAAAACAAAGTGACAAAAATGCGACGGAAGTACTGTTACGGTTGATCTCCTTGTTGGCTTAATGGTACGACAAATATAAATGTAACACGATTCTTTAAAAGCATACACAGAATAGAATATATACCTAATTCTCTCAACTGAAAATAGAACAATTGATATGTAAGTGAAGTCGTAGATATTGCTGTTAGTATCTATCGCATACAACTCGATATTTACTGTGAATGTCGAAGAAACTAATCACATTGCGATGAAATTGGCTTATGTGATAGTTTATGAAGCTATGTCAAAATTGGAAACACATAAATATATAAAAGTTCATAGGCGTTGAATTTGTTTTTTTGTATGTATCAATGTATACAGGGTTAGGTAGAGCAGTTCACATGTACACATATCTAGCTATTGTACTGTTAGTTATTTGAACTCATCTAAAATTTTCATGTCTTTTGCTCTTATTTGTTTGACAAGTTTCTGTTAAATAAAGACGTTACATTTCTATAAAATATGAAAATGTGAGTGTCAGATGTTACCGTGACTTGAAAATTACTGCTTTTCTGAAGAAATACAATAAAGCTCTTTCTATAGTAATCATCTTCCTGGTAGATTGGAGAATTCGAAAATGGAGAGCAAAATGCAACTGGCATTAGCGTTAGATCCGTAATTTCACGAATAAGGACTTTAATTTAAATAGTGCCAAAAAAATATTTCAAGTAGAAAGTGAGGAATAATATGTTACAAATATTAAAATGCTAAAGCTGTAGTGGAAACATTTGATTTTCTTCAAAGAGATGTAACACACTAATGCTATGCGATATCATGCAACATACCAATCACGCCAAATTGGGAGAAACCACCATCACAGTTTTATCAAACTCTGCTCTTTCCCTTTCACTAAATAAAATATATTGAGAGGAAAATGCTTTCGGAAAAGAATAAGACTGGTATGTACATAATCAACCTGTCCTCCAAGTGGTTTCCTGGCCATTCGGCTTACTTCTATCCCGCATGTGATTGGAAGCATTTTGCTAATATCTCTCTGATTTTTCTTCTATTAGTCTTCCACAGTCTAACAAAATTAGTAATGTCCAAGTTACAGAGGTTCTTTCTGAAAAAGAAAATTTTACGCAAAATTCTAAAAATGTATCTATATAACCTGAAAACGCTGTTTGTATTAAAAGAGGCAGATTTGCCTAATAGGTACCATTCTTCTTTGCAAGTAAAGTCTCAAATGGAAATTGAATGCAATTGATTACCTATGCCGTATTTTATGGACAGAGGTAGCACCTTTTATTCTGAATGTTAACGTATGGTAAAATGAATACTCACTACTGGAGAATCTAGTTCGTAAAACATCTACAAGGAATTGTTCAAGAAGGTCTTCAAGACTTGGTGCTGTTTTGTAGCTTGCGTGTAAATGGTGAAAAATACTTGCAGATGTTAAGAGATTATGTCATTTCATAGCTGCAAAACAACCACCAAGCAATTGAAAACATCAGTTTTATACAGGATGGAGCAATCCCGCACATTTTATGACCGACCATAGAATTGTTAAGCAACGTTTTTCAACTTCGTGGATTACTGGCTATGCGGTTATTATAAAAAAGATTAATGTTGACGACCAACAATGCTACAAGAATTAAAAGACAACATTACAGAGCAGATAAGGGAAAGAAATAAAAGGAGTGTACGAACAAGAAATGTATTTAATAAAAACTGTCTCAAAATATCTCTTCTAACCTAAAAGTTTGAGAAAGCAAGATCTTGGAATAACTAGCCGCATAGAGTTAAAAGTAGTCAAGGCCACAATCAGAGATTTAGCGGCCCATCACCGAAAATACAAAATGCAAAATAATAAATAAATTACATTAGATTAACGTTTGATACGCGGAAATATAGTACTCTCTTCCATATTTGAAGAAGTTATATGTTTACAAGAACCAAGCTAATAAGTATTACGTAATTTATAGCATAATTTCCCTTTCAAACACGGCAGGTGGTTTGGCTGGTTTAAATCTAGCAGACGGATCTTGTGCTTACTAATTGTAAAAGATTCTAAACAGAAATTGTCGTTACTTGCTACGGTCGACAGTGCCGGTGTACTAATTCAAACTTTTGATTATGAAAGAGCCCAAATGTTTGAAGATGAAACCAATGAATATAAATGAAGTGATCCTGCGTATGAAGTAGCTTCGTTGGTGGAGCCTGGATGAAACTTTGTTACTACAGTCGGTTGTAATTATGGAGACGACCGTGACCTAACTACCGTATAACTAATTTTATATGCATTTCCAGCATCCTATTTGAATTAATTGTTGAGACATCTTTGTAGGTAGTGTTAAAACGTCTATCCAAATTTAAGGACCACGCTCTTAACTAGTTTAAATGAAATTAGTAATTGACTTTGCCCTTTTTATAACGATAATGTGTGGTATATATAGACTTTCTTTCCAAAAGGAAAGAGATGAAAACCAACATTAAAATTGTTTCTTGGTAAAAATATATAGGATTATGTATCGATTATATGTGTTGTTTGATAGTCTATGATATCTACAAACATTAATCTACATTGCAATTTAAAAATTAAAACTTGCCCACAATGGTGGCGCAGTATGAAAAACTCTTTAAAATTTTAATTGCATAACCTGAAATAACACTTAAAAATGCCACAAATGCTTGCAATGTTTAGTTAAAACAAATAAATTTATAATAACCGACTCTGTAAACTTGTGATATTGCTGAGGGTGCCTACTTGTGCAGTAAAAACGTCTACGGCTTACATTTAGTATTTTAAGTCCCTACACATTTATTAAAATCTCTCTGTTTATAAATCAAAATTAAATTACGCATTTCTTTATATTATTTAACTCGAGAGTATTAGTGATTCTTGGTTTGTGATTTTACGAATTCAGCTAACAAGGGAAACATCAGGGTTGTCCGATCCGAATCTTGATGGATCTGACTATGTTACAGAGAGACCTCCTTGAGTGCCACGGTATGAGCTTTTATCCTAACGCGCCTTAGTTTCTGGGAAAAAATCAACATTGTGCATCGTGAGCGTTCTTCTTCTACCGTTAATGTTGGTTTCCGTATAAGCAAGCGTTTCTAGCGCCCCATGTTCCCTTGTAAGTATGGCAGTGACAAGCTACATTTATATTTGCTAATTTAACAAGCATTGATTGAACAAATGATCTTCTGAAAGGTCGTAAATTCGACACTGATGGAGATTGTCGGATCGTGGAGAAATATTAATGGTTTATTCCAAAGTGTACCCAATATTTTTTTACCTAAGAGCAAATTCTTTATGGACTTCACTGCGGTAGTTGTATATACATAGATACTGTTTACCTATTCAAATTTCCTGCCGGGCCTTCATAACATTTACAAAGGCTACTAGCCAAATAGACAGGCACAATCGGCGTGTCTCTTTGTTTCCTTTCTTTCTTTTTGACTTGCGATGTTCACTATCAAACAGTGGAGAGATTCCCAATCGAACTCAGTTTTAATCATTTGGGGACAAGCGCATCTAGCGTTAATGTGGTTCGTTTCTTAAAGTTGCCCACTATATTTTTGGATTGTTATTGTACATGATACTGGGCGATATAGATTTCTTTCTGTAACTATCAACTTCTATTAAAGTTAGCGTAATTCCTATTTAAAACTTCGGAATACTTTGGTAACTAGCAAAAATATATCAAATCGGTACTGTGCTAGACACACTAGAACACAAACTCACTTTCACCCACAAAGATACCAAACACTGATAATTACCAACGCATTTCGACAGCAATACTGTCATTATCAAGGCGATAATAGAACTAAACAAAATTACAAAATGAACTTAACAAGAAACCTAAACGTTGCAAGTAAACAACGTCAATCGGATTCGCATCGTTAACTTCGCTCTTTTGAAAACAATGACGGAACAATGTGGAATAGGCCCCGTTGTTCATTAAACCCGATTTGTTTGTATAAATCTCCAAATTTTTAAAAATATTTAGAAATCTACAATTACTAATCGGTCGAATTGATTTTACATTAGAGTGATTAATATTATGATCGTTTTCGAAAATACATATGTTGGGCAACGCTAGACTTCTCAATTTTGTTATGTCTAATGTTAGCCATATGCTCTTTGAACCAGGTTGAGATGGAACGTCTTCTTTGTCCAAAATATTTTGGATTATAATTGTTACAATTGATTTCGTAAATCCCCGACTTTTCCAAACGCTGAACCTTATCTTTAGGGTTACCAAAGTTACGGCAAATTAGTGCCCGAACTGTAAACAATTCTAATATTCAGTTCCTTGAAGATTTTAGTCAAACCTTTAGCGATAATGGAATCAAACTTTTGTTTAGATACCCTAGATAGCTTATTTTAAGCGATTCACAATCCTTCAAATAGTTATATAAATATGGCGCTGAAGGACAAAATTATTATCCGAAAAATACACCCACGGAAAGTAAAGATTGGACATTTTCAATACGTTGTTATATGGAGGCTGTCCAATCGTTTCCATGAGTGTACATGTAATAGGCTACCAAATCTTTTTGTAGGAAAACAATTTTTGTATTCCTACAAAGTACTCCTTCCTAGTACTGTTTTGTGTATTACGTGAGTTTTTATAATTGAAAATTTTACAATGGATTATGCTTCCGTACTTTTTATTCTAATTATTGAAATTAGGTTTTTGTCTGAATGTTTATTATAATTTTAACGAGGTAGTTGTGAATCAGTCAGAAAATAATTTCCGGTCTAAGTAATCGAAAGAAGTAACTTTCAGGAACTTACTATGTTGCGATTTTAAAATGGTAATTTTGAGTATAATTTTTTAAATATACACCTTTAAAATAATCATGTTTTCTAAATGACATGATTTATAGCGTTACTGTAATATTTGTCTTTAGTTTTATCTGAATTATCTCGCATATCGCTGTTACACTTTTCCAGTGAATAAATTCAATTGTGTCAAATAAATTACTGATGTTATTAATATGAAATACATATATGTATTATATAAATACATACTATAGGCACACACATCAGTATTCATCCACCATTGCCTTGTCGTATTTTGTTAATATAAATGTATTTGTTTTAAATGCATGCTGCATGTATTTGGCGCTACTTTATCTGCTATTTTCAGTTATTTAATCAACGTTTTAAATTATTTTGCAGTGCTTCGGGGTAAAATAAAAGCTCAATTAAACTAACAATGCACAGCAGTTTTCGCATACGTCAAGGGGGTCAAAAAACAAATACTTTGATACATAACACTAATATTGGATCTAGTTTGATTGCGAATGCTTACCACAAACACTAAAAAATGTTTTAACTAACGTAGAAGTCTACGTTTTTTCTTCTTTGACACTGAAAGGCAACTAAACTTGCTTCAAATATTATCGTATACTGTACACATTCGTCCTTGACAGTTGGTGCATCTATGCATTGATCATAATTACAGAATTGTAGTCTATGTGGGTAATCAATTTCTAACAACTTTTGCACTCCAGTAACATGGTAAGGATCCAGTTGTAAATCTTTTTTCAATAATTTGTGAAGTGTACCAACAGAAAGATTATTTCTTGACTCAGGTGTAGAACAGATGTTTGTTGTTCATTTCCAATTATTTCTTCAACGCGATGGACAACTTGAGACGTACGTTTCTTAATTGCCCCGTTGTCTGATTTTCTTGAAAAACTAGCCGTTTCAGAAAACAGTTCTAGGGCTCTATGCAATGCTTTTTTTTAAATTGCATAGGATCCATTGGAAAATGTCAAAACTCAAGCTGAAATTCTTCGATGCAGTTGTAAGCTTAGTAATCCTCCCTCAAAAATTGCAAATGGATTTTCACTACTCCAAATACTTGTATAGATTAGGAAATTAAGTATCCAATTTCATAAAACCTTCACCAGGATAGACGGACGACTCTTTGTGAAAGCTCTCCATTATTATTGGTCATATTTAGGAACCAATTACAAAATTGTAGTTTACGTGATGTAATTAATCGAGTTTTATATTTTCCCCGTGTAATTGTTCCTAAACAAATCATCAGTTATCAATGACAACTATAGTTTATGAGTCATGTGTGCATGTTAATGGTGGTTTTGATTATGTAATAATTCGTTTTCCAGCTCAGTTAGTACAAGCTAAGGCATTCAGTTTGGCGAATCATAATTGATTGTTTGCATAGCTGCAATACTTTGACCTTATTCTGCAAGATGTTAGACAATTTATATTACAGAGAAGAGAGGTCATAACAATATGAAGGATGGGGAGTAGACTACGTTTTATTAGTTCTTAAATATAACATTCGGCAGGTGGGTGGTCCGTTTCGTAAATACGTTTATGACCTAAGTATCCCATTGCTCGCCAACTACGAAAACTCTACACAGATGATAGATATTATGGTAAATAGGTAATGGTACAAAGAGATAGAAATCCTAAAGTTTTTCTGCATTTAGCAACAATATATAATATTAAAATTAATCGTACAAAATCACCTATAATATGTCTTAAAGCAGATCGGACATAGCACGGATACAATCAAATAAAGAGCACACACATAATCTTTTATAACTAAAAATTGCTAATTTATAGACTAACTTATTTATTTTATAGGACTTATTTAGACAATTTCAATTCATCCCTTATCCATTTCTTTGCGAATTAACGATTATTTTTGCTCAATTTTTCTGAGGGAGCAGTATAATTCATAGTGCTTGCAAATATTTACAATACATATCTCTCCTATACTTCATTTTGCTGAAGACCAGAAAAATGAGTATTCACGAACACCATCTCAAAGGGGAAAAACACATATTTAATTCTGTTAAAAAGAAATCTAATTATTTTCTCATTTCTGTATCAGTAAATTTCTCTTCTTATTAATTCCGTTCGATTCTTCTCTCCATCTTCTTCTCGTCATTCCTGCAATCAGAAAAGCTTCCAATCCCTTTTCCCTCAATTTATCGGAGGTGGCATTGGAAATGGGGGAAAAGTGGTCGAGGGAGGGTGTACAGCGTTGGCCAGAAGGACCCTCGCGTAATGGAACGATTCGCAAACGTAAGCGCGTCAAGTTATGCAGTCCTGCGAGCTAGGTATCAATTGGAGAACCTCTGCTTTTCGTCCTCGTAGCGGTTCCTCTCATCCTACTCAGTTTTTTTTTGTGTTCCTACCATCGCCGAGTTCCTTTTCTTTCTTGTTTTCGCGTTAAGTGCTCTTCTCTCGACGTGTTTTGCGACGTAGTGGTAGGTATCTTAGTCTGGCGGTATGAAAGGAGTGCCGGTATTGTGAAGAGGAGGGTTGAAGCAGGGGCCATCGTTCGAGACTCGATAACCAATATCCTGGATTATTGGAAGCGCTTCCCTGTACACGTTTTGCTTTCAATGAAGTTAATATTACAGCGGAACACGTTTTCAGCAACTGACGCGCAAAAAGGACGTTCCAATTTTGCTCCGCCGTAGCGTCGTACGTCGCTAATCCTTGATGAAAATATCTTCTTTTCTTTAGTCATATCGGAGCACACCGAAGCTTCTCTTTTAAGTCGTATATGGCTGCAGACTAGTAGTAATAAGCGTTTCGGTATTCTAGTAAGACATCTTTAGGACATTCATCATTGTCAAGCAAGTATTTGAGGAGTACTATACTCTATTGCTGTGTTACACGATTATCTCTAAGTATCTTTGGAACGTGAGATATAAACAAGCGGATTGCATTGTGGAAAAACGTAATAATGCTTAAGATGATCAGTAAATAGTAGTTAGATGACTGTATGTGTTAGTACTACTGTAGTACTACGATTTCTACTTAATTTTTGTTTGAAGAAGTGGAAAATCTGTTTGGTTTTGATTTGAATTGCTGTAAGTCTATTCTGAGATGTTGAGTTTCATTTTTTTAACGTGGTTACGAGGCTTGGCACAAATTAATAAAGCTATTCTTATTACTAAAATTTCAATGTAGTTTGGCAAAAGTTAGATATGTACCTTTATTGAATCGTTTATTCGAAAAAAAACTCTAATACATCCTAGTAGGGTCTGAAGTTAATGCATTTATCCTGAAAAAAGATCAAACTTTGTTAGGATCGTGTGGACATTATTTTCTTGGAATGAAACATTATATTAAACAAAATCGGCACAGATCTCTTCTTGCAAATTGGCGTCGGCGCTGTCAATAATATCAGTTCACCACTGCTCAGTGACTCAGTACCTATCGGCATGCCTAATATGGTGTATGTTTCAGTCATTATTTAATTATCCGTACAAAATATTCTATGTTACGGTATAAGCGAGCAGGTTGCATGGTGGCAGGTATGGATAAAAAAAAATTAACAGCGCGGGCATGCTTTTAACTTCGCCCCACTGTGGTGGTAATTTCAATAATGCGAGGAACGCGCTACGCTCTACCGTTCGTAGCCGCGACGTATTGGCTTTCTAGCAGCACTGAAAATGATCTCTCCACTTCGCAAAAGGACTCTGGCGGCGGTTTATTGTTTCGAAATCAATTAGTTTCGTTCGGGACAAAAGCACTTACCCTGCTGCTCGATGTTACAGTAACGATATATTGGCTGTATATCGTACATATTGGCGGAACCCTCTCTTTTCGGTATTTGGGCTTTGGATAGAGTACAAAATATTTCTGTTTGAAAAAACATAGTTTATAGCTTCTTTAAACTACACCAAAGTTTCGAAACATCGATGTTTGCTGTCACAAGTAGTTGGTTTACTTGAAATGTTGTTCAGTGCACTATACAGATTCATTTTAGTATACATTCTTTTTGTGTCAGGCATCAAATCTCATGATTTTGCCGCTGTTTTAATTTGCAAGTTTAAGGGTCTGTATCACATTCTCGAACGACTTTGGTTTTAAGGAATTAACAAAGGTGGCCCCAGTATTAGGGCTTTTAGATGTTGTTTCTTTGTTAGTTAGCGTTAATGTATTCCGATAAATCAAATTAAGGCGAATACTACGAACATTTTGTATACAGATGAAAACTTTTTAAACTTGATCTTCTTGATCTGGCCAAGATATTCTTTTGATTTAAATTCAATTAAAAATATTTGATAGAGAATAGATAAGTGTTTCAAAAACACTTATCTATTCAGAGTAAAACAATACCAAATCAATTTAGAACATTTAAGTTGAGATCCACTACGACCTGATGACCTATTGCGCCCTCTTACATGAGCTATAAGTTGCTTTTATAAATTGTAATAGCTACGATAGTTTCGCTCTTCAATGACAACATTGCCGAAGTAACTGGTCATCGCCAGTCTGCGCCCTGATAATCGGTACAGTGCGTTATGGGCAACTCCCTCTACTACTATATGTAGGGGTTTGAGGTCTACCATAACCTCCAAGGCTGCGATGGGGCATGTTGTTACAGCGCCGGTAATGCACACACATGATAATCGTTGCTGCTTATCAAGAGTATTCCTGATTAATACTTGTGTGATCACGGAGAACCAGGTTATCGCCCACTACATTACCATAGGTCCTACTATGATGTACAACCATAGCACTATATTTGAGTTCCAGCTCTAAGTTTTGCCTGCTAGGTTCCAACATTTCATAAAGGCTCTTCCGCCTTATTTATGATCAATTCAATATGCTTGCTCCACAGAAGTTTTTGTCTACTATTATTCTTAGATAATTGATTTCTATTTGGCATTCGATTACTATTGCATCCAGGTAGATGTCTTGCATGTTCGAAATTTTTGTCTTCCTAGTGTTCGTCTGGGTAGAGTTGATGCTGAATCCCACCAATCGCCACCTAAAAATTATTTATATCTAATTAAATTAATTATTAAAATAGTATTTATTTATTTGAGATTTTGAGAAACTATTTTGGCAATTTTGGGGAGACAAGCTTAAGTGAGTTTCAAGCTTAATTAGTAATCTACGAAATTAAAATCCATTTTAGTAACGAAACTACCAATTTAAACAGCAGGTTTATAAGCTCCATTTCTTAATTAAATTTTATTTTTAAAACAGTTAAAATTGGTATTAAAGATACCTAGAAGAAATATTAGAGTGATGACAGAGTTGTTAAAATAAATATCAGTATGAGTAAACTATAAGAGACGAATTATTTGAAGGCTACATGCAACAAATAATAAACAAAACTCAATTAGCCATAAATCATATACGAAATGTTGAAATACCGAAATGGTAAATACAACAGCAATGTAATGTTGATAATTTGACAGAGAAGGCAAAATATTCAAACGCAATCGAACTGCTATTATTAACTTTGTATTCCGCTGTATGATTATGAATGTTAAGGACCTGTTGCCTGGTATACTTCTCTTGTTACTGAACGTATTTTTTGTTGAAATTAGAATTAGACTGAAGAAATTAAATGTAATGTAGAGTTTGTCACTTACTTTAGCAGTGTCTTGGGATGGTACTATATCTCTATTCTATACCTACTAATTCATTACAAAAAGGTGAAAAGATTTCATGATAGCAACTGTTCTCTACCTTCTTTTATAACAACTTTCATAGTGATTAACAGCAGTGATTTACAGTACATTAATCACTACAGAAACTTCATTAAAGTAATGACAGTTTTTATACTATTGATTCATTTGAAGAACGTTTTTTAACAGAAACTTCTCATTAACCCACTTAATTTTCTTTTCTTCAAACTATCTTCCAAATCTTAGCGGCCTTTCGACTGTTATGGAATCAAACTCGATAATGGATTTTGTGCAGCCACTTTTATCACGCTTGGTGTTAGCTTGTTGTTATCTGAAGTCATTTTTTGCGGGAGCTCGCTAATTGGTCTTGCCAATATTCCATTTTGCTAAACAAAATAAGTCATTTCACAACTGGTTATAAACATACATAGTTAGTATCTCTACCTGATGGTTTCAGTAGGTAACCTTCCTAACTTATAGCATTTCGTTTTCATAAATGAAACATGTTGGAAACATAGGCAACAACAAAATGAAACAATGTAATTGTGCAAAGAGGGTGAGTTTGTAATATCAATATAGATGTTCAACAATTAACTGCTAACAAAATTTAAGAAAATAGTATAAATTAAATCTTGAGATTCTATTTAAGCTTTCATTGCAATTTTTTTTGGATGGAAAAATTCGTTCAGTATGTAGGCAAGCGTAAAGTTACACGCCAGGTTCGCATAAGTATTAATGCATTATTATTTTAACATGTTCGCAGCGATAAAGTTCCATCTTTCTAATACGAATATTTGGTCCCACGCCATCAAATTTATTTTCAATTGTCCACAAAAACGTGCCAGTTCTCGGAACAGATGGGGGAAGCCGTAACCTAATAAGTAAATATCGGAAGGTAGTATACAAGAAGATAAAACACAAGTGGAGACAAAGAGTCCGTTTTATTACACAACGTCCAGCTGGTAACAGCTTGTATATTTTAACGAACGCCGCTAAGACAAATTGAGAGAACAACTAAGACACGAAGCAACTTTTCCATTCTCACAAGACATTAAATACTCACACAAATAATACATACATTGAAAAATAACAGAAATTATAGCTCCGTTTATAAAAATCATTTGCGATTTTAATTGCTTATTCAGTGAAAGAAACTTTTGACAAGTAAAACATCAACACCAGAAATTTTTCCTCAAATTTCACTAAATCCACCCGCTTACGTATCGAATATAAAATGAGTTTCCCAAACATGAACGTATCAATCCCACGCACAAACACATATACACAACGTACATACATTTATTAAATGCAGTGGTATCTGCGCAACTGTGGGACACGTAAGTATGCCTACATACATACATACATATATGCTTGCGTATGTGTTCGTGTGTAAGTAAATATCGCTAAAATTGTACCAACCGCGTTAACACATTGCGTTTCACATTTCAGTTTGCAGAGTATATATGTAGATATACAAACAACAACGGCAAGAACATATATTTACGTTAGCTACGGTTTCAGATAGCAACCAGTGCCATTCGCCATGGAGGTAGTACAGATTACAGACCGCCTGTTAAATTATATCGATGACACAAATTCTTTTAGTTTTATGTTATTGGCATTTGTAGTAGTAGATACATATTTTTCAACTTCTATATACATAATGACATATATGTATGTACATATGTATATAGTGCTGTTTTAAATCATTCCATTCAATTCTCCACTAGCGTAGTTCTAGCTATTCTGTAGAGTACTACATGTTCATCATAAGTACCTACACTATATACATATTTTTAGCATTCTCAAATTTAGAGTACAGAACATGTTTATGTGTTTTTCTTTCTTATTAGCCGGAATACTAAGAACCAAATATGTATATTACAGATATTGGGCAAGCAACTTAAACCCTAGTGATTTCTTAAGCCTCACGTTTGCCCTACAAGCATCGGCAGGTTGATGTTAAAACCAAAGCTGGACTTTAAAAGTTGCAATATTCTTAAATAAAAAATATAGAAACGAAAGGTAAAGGATTCGCCAAAGTAAATTAGTTCCTTATATTGCTAGAAAGAGCCAAATACAGATATAGAATTATAAAATTGTTTAACTTTTGGTTTCTTTGAATTTGATCAACAAAATAGGTGCACAATATTGAAATTGTATGGTAAGAATTATTGAGCTAGGATGATGAGAAAAATTGTATATACATATTATGTACATACGTACTCTAGGGAGAATAAATGGAAAGAGTT